>CACRXP010000766.1:0-16670 GCA_902702965.1 Spirometra erinaceieuropaei
CCCCCCCCCCCCCCCCAAAAAAAACACGACTTTTCGGATTCCTGCTCGAACCCATCATCAGGGACAAAAGCAGATACGGGTGGTTCATGCATAAGGGGCTGCAGAATTTATAGGATGCAGTCGCCATGCTACCGCATACCTATGAAGGTTCACGGCTCCCTCCCCTTCATCAGGGATCGTTGCACGTGGTGTGATGACTGTTTGATGGCCGACCTTTGCGTCGTTAATTGCTGCAATCTCATCACATGCGTTGGATGTTGGTGTGATGATTACTCAACCATCTGACGAACCAACCCTGGTGTTGGGAAAAGTGTTCATCTGTGCGCTCCCCGCGTGGCTAATTACTCCGCCTAGGCGAAGTCTCAGCACCGAGTTCGACCGTCGTCGTTGACGATTTCCAGTGTGTGGTCCACAGCAGGGTGGGCCAGGGACAGTGACTTGCGCGTGGATTAGTTTATGGTGATAGTAGACTTGCGCTACCGCACTCGTTCTTCTCATCTACCTGGGCCCTGTGTCGTGACAGGGCCAAGGAGACCTGAGGTGTTGGTGTCTGGCACGGCGAGAAACCGCGCCTAGGCGTGTCACCACACCCCCTGTATAGGTTTGCTATGGCTGCACAGACCAGTAATGCGTCCTGTGGCCTGATCAGGCCCCGCGTTAGTCCAGCGCAAATCCCGAGTGGCCCATCTTAGGCGCAAACATGCAGACATAGAGACCAGATCGCGAGCAGCACGCGTGAACAAACAGCCTGGTCTTGATGGGGGCTGCTCCTGCGCTCGTTTCTGATCGTCTTGACTGCGCCCTGCCGTCGAATTATGGTGGGTATGAGAAGGGAGAGTGGATTAGACGCAGTGCAAGTGTGATTCATTATAGACAAATCCACGCGTAATTCATGGCTGCGCCCAACTTGTGGAGCCGCCGTGGATCTCCTCACTCACGGCGATCAAATGTTCATGCGCAGCTCGGGGTTTGTCTATTGACTTGCTACATGCTGCCCTCATCGGAAATCGTGCAGTCAGAAAGTCATATCTAAATCTCTTTGCCACAAACTGTTATTATGTTCAGCTCTCCTCCATGCCAATTTTGTTCTTCTTTCATCGGCATTCTGCTTGGAGCTTGAGAAATTATGTTTATTCTAGGGTTTTAAGTTATGTCAAAATAAAAGCTCGCCTTCCGTCTACTTGTCATGGAATAAAAACGTAGAAAGGGCGAAATTCCGTGGAAAAATGAAATTCAAACTCAAGAACCAGTCTTTTGTCCCCACGGTCCGATGATTTTATCCAGGAAGACGCTCTCGTTTACATCGTATTCCTCCTGAAAACGCGCGAGGGCTTGGAAGTCTGCGCTTCCCACGTCGGTGGGAAACAGATAGTGCAGCCGCTTACTCGATACTTCCGCTGTGGGGACACAGTGAACGATGGTGGGGGGTGAACAACGAACTTTAATCGCTTAGAGCCAAGACACATCGGGTAGAATACTATAAATTCAAAGGGGACAGCATACAGATAGTTTGCTTTGGGCAAACTGAACAGACAGCAGACGGGGGGGGGGAGTTGGGTAGGGGGAAGGGGAGGCTGGGTCGTAGCGTCCGTGCTGAAGTGCGCGTGCGTTTCTGCCTTGCGCGATGTGCCAGGGTCGGGGTCTGCGTGTGCGTCTGAGGCAGAATTCAGACCTGTTGAAAGACTGCCTGATTCTTAGGAATGACTCACTACAACATGAACGCGTACGCGCAGTTGGCCCGAGCAGCTTCAGTCGCTGTGCTCGGCGTGCCAGCAGGATGGCATCATGCAAAGCAGTTTTACTGACGCGTGACGAGGGTCCTAAACAGTGATTTTGGGTTGGAACCAATGGACGCCAAAAGATTTGGCATCCAGATCGTCAGCAGCTGCAGTGTCTTCATCGACAATACTATCCCTCATGCAATGAACCTTTCTGTGTGCATGTGTTATACTTTCTTAGAATACCTCATTGACTGCAATTCCTCGTTTCGAGTATAAACTGGCGTCGGACATATAAATCCTGACATATGAAACCGAAGAACAAGACATGATCGTCGGAACAAGAGCCTTATTAACCTAACGCTTTGGATTCTCACTCGAATCGCCTATCTGATTCCGCCTCTGATGATGCATTCGAGTGAGAATCCGAAACGCCGGTCTAATAAAGCGATCGTGTCTCCTACTTTGCGGCAACTTCTTGGAACTCGCGTCTTCGCTTCTATAAGGAATTGAGTTTGGTCTAACAATGAGAAGAGTCATTCTTCAGGACAGATGCTTAGTAAACTACGAGTTTTCTTAGTAAAACAACAACGTCCCAACACTTGACATCCGGCCGCTGAAGTCCTCTGCATGCAGTCGACTTCGTATCACAAAGGAACTGACGTTACACACTGAGGACGTTGAATAGTTAAGATCGATAGTCAATTCAGATGGACAATGATGAATTATCGGGGTCAACTATCGCGTGCATAACTGAACTCCGCTTACCAGCGATATCGCCGCTCTGCGTTTTATTACCTTCGTAGATCACCAGGGTCTGCTACCGGGTTCGGACATTTTCCCTCTGGCATATTTTTGTTGTTTGGTACCGTTTCTATGCTGCCCCTATTGTTCAATGCCTTTATGCTTTGCACCGTCAGATAAGACGCCCTGGTTCCCCTATCGTTCTGAACTTGTGTATTAAGTCGAAATAGTGTGCGTTTAGGGTAAAATGACGTTTTATCTGCCCGGTGGACAGGTTACGTTCTCTTGTCCGAGTATGTTGAAATAATTGTCCACCAAGGACTCTATCCAGTTGAGTCTGCTCGGTCTTACAATTAGACTTCGCTCTAAGAGTTCTCTTGATAGTGGGAAAATAAAAAGGGAACACAGCTTGGCTTCAATGCAGAGTTACTCGCCAAGAAAAGAACTGCCCGAGGCACGGCCGGAATAACATCTTAAAAAGGCATATTACTGAAAGAATTAAGAGATGGAAACTATGTGATTATTTATGAACCGTATAATTTTAGGTCGAGACATCCGGATAAATATAGAACATGCTCGTTAAGCAAGTTTTATGCTACACTCCAAGGTACTTGTCACAAGGGTATGAATTTCCAAACCAGCTGCTCTGACATCTCTGGAGGCTGGTGGGAGTGGGGAGACTATGACCAATGAAATTCATTTCTCATAGAAAAGTGCGCAGACGTTTCCGTCGGACTTGTGCGGCTTCCAACGGCGGAACGAATGTGACAGTGAACATCCTTACCCGTTACTTATACTGCAGCCAATACAAGTGAGTTAGGAACTGAAAACTATTAGGTAAGATGTGATTATGTAGCCGCACAACAGTTGACCTACTTAATTATTTTGAGTTGGTGTGATTACGTTGTCATGGTGTTGATGTGCGTTGCGGTGCGTGTTTTGTTGGCGACCTTGTTTCTTTGTTGCTTTGTCCATCACTTTTGGCCCAATGCCGGTTGTCCTTCTTGACTTTCGGCCTGTCGTCTCCTTCTAACTTCCGCATTGGATGTTTCGGGGTTAGGGTTTAGGGCTGCGGTTAAGGGTTAGGGTCAGGGTTGGGGGTAGGGTTAGTTGTTAGGGCAACTATTTCTCAACCACTCAAAGTAAAACCGCGCATTCCCAATAGCTCTTTTTGCACACAATTTCTTGACCTTTTCACCTGTGCGTTCCCCAGCCCCACCTGTGAAAACCCCTATCACCACCGGTCCCGCATTACAGGTGGTTGGGGTTTGTTTACCTCAGGTGCGACCGCATTACCCACATCTGACCAATTATTGCCGTAATTTTCTGAAAGTCTATGCAGAGAAGTAGACAAACTGAGCTACTTCAGTCCTGAATGAGGAAAAATACTTGGATTAGTTAAGAATTCAGATACCAAGTCCGTATCCTACGTCATTGTCATTCTCCTTTTCTTATATGCTGCCAACGCCTCCTGCGTTACTGGTACTTCGGAATCGTATTTTCATTGCTGTAGTGAGGAAAGTTAGGTACGAAGTTGCTGCCTGAAAGCAAACTTCTTCATGTCGGACAAGCACTAATTACACAATCTACCTAGCGCATCATGCGCAAAACAGTATCCAAATTCCTAGGACACTAAAAGCCGTCCCTCTCCACTATTAATATCTGACCACATAAGATAGATTCACAGTCACAGGCAACGTGGTCCACCTCTGCTCCATGATGTGGATACAGCTGTGAGTTGCGCGTGAATTTACTTATGGTGGGACGGACGTGCGATACATCTGCCTCCCTTTACCTTCCTGCACCCATTGTGATCCGAGGGCATTGTGAATTTAAGATGACCGGAACTGGGCACAGGTGCAGCCACAGGCAGTCCGTCTACGTGTGCCACACACGAAACGGTCCCCGTGTTCACATGTACTGGGTAGCATTTAGAAGAGTCTCCGGTCTCACAGATACTAAGTACCAGGAAGTTTTTATTAGTAAACCGTTACAACCAGGCACCTAGTTCTAAGTAGGACCTACTGGTCTCTCCGGTAGATCACCTTCCTAGGTCAGGTCCTTTAGCTCAGCATGCGAGAATCAAGTCCAGTCGACTTCTTTTAATAGTGAGGAATACGCCGAGTTTCCACGAGGAAGTAGGCCTCTGAATTGATCCCACACTCCCTTCATCCCATCAGCTGCCCTTTAGGCTCGTCGATGGACTGCTGTTGAAGTTGGGACTATCGAAATCATCGTGACTTCGCCCAAACATAATGAGCGAGTATTCTTACAATTTTACTAGGCGGACATCAAAAAAGTTTCGCATATGAGAGATACCCGAATCTACAGGAAGATACACCTTCCACAGACCGGTCATCGAGGTAAATTTAACCATTCGCCAGAAGCAGGAGGATGTGGCTGGTCAGATTTCTTGGGTCAAGTGTTTACTCTCTTGCATTTTCCATATCTCAGGGTACAGATCCAATAAGCATTTCGGGAGCCCATAAGATTGGAATTATTTTTCATCGTGCTCAACGCATCTCATGCTCATTAAATCGCCAAGCACCGTCGGCTATCACCGAAATCCACAAAAAGAGTCATAACTGCGGGAATTGTGCACAGTTTAGAGCGAAGAATTAGTTTTGCAACTGGCAGGTTTGTTAACATACCCCAGGGCAAATATGTCGGTGGCGCGGGCACAGCACTGTTCGGGAAGAATGAGTGGAAACCTGAAGGATTGCTCATCAGCTGCCGTCATCTGTAGAGCGGGAAATGATTGGTTGGCGCCCCGTTGCCGCCGTTTGCGCGCCGACCACACAGCAGTCCCTGAGGGCCCGGGGGAATGTAAGGGCTCATGTGGTGGAGAGGCGACGGAAAGGCTCTGGCTGGCAATCTGTGGCAGGGAGTTGCTTCTTGCCATGTTCCAGGGGAATATTTTGGAAAACTTGCTGTAGAAATGTCCCGTCTCTAGAAGGTTGGACATGGAATATCGTCGACCTAACCATCGGGTAACTGAAAGGATAGCCTGTTGTTCGTACACGAGGTCGATGTCATCAGTGTAGAGAGGCCGCTTGAAACGCTCCCAGTCCGAAACTGGGACGGAGTCGTTCACTGAAGTAGCGGCGGACGAGGACGAAGAGGAGCAGGATCCAGGGGAGGAGAAGAAGACTGAGCTGATGGAGACCCCCGATGAGTACAGGAACGAATTGCCTCGTAGTGAACGTGGAGTAGAGAGCCGGGCGCTGGAGATTTCTGTCCTGTTATCTGCTATGGTAAAACCTAAGTCGACCGAGGAGCCCTCTGTGACGTCGGTTGCTTCGGACTCGACGACCGTGGGGGAGAGTGTTACTCTTACTGAGGGTGTGGTTTCATCAGGATAGGCACTGTCGCTGTTGGCAACGCGACTGGAGTAAGTCACCTCAGATGCGCGGGCTGCTTGTAGAAGTTCCGGTGCAGTATATCGCACGCTGCTGACAGGCACTGCAAGGTATCCAGGTCTACAGATTGTGACGAAAGAAGTGAACGTGAGTCAAGGGTGGTTAAGTAAATGAATCATATATGACATGCAGATCATTGAATAAAAACACGCAGCCGATTGTTATACCCTTGACTAGACATCAAATTCCAGGTTTATCAAGGATGTAGGAAGGTTTGTTTCTACATAAAGCCTTTTCTTTCACTCAGATCCTGACACTGTGGACGTTTTGACGCAATTTGACGCTTTTGCAGTCAGTTGATACACGTCGCTGCTTCGAGGCCATATACTCCTCTTCCCTCACGTGCAGTTCGCCAAGGCCCGACTCATTCAGACCATGCAGACCACTTGCGATTGAATGAACTTTCAACGGGAACCGCCCTTATGTCAGTATTCCTTGCCAGTCGCTCGTAATTCTTGAGGATAAAGCTACTGACCAAGAAAAAATCCGAATCAGGCCAACATTCCGCATTCCTCCTCGCATACTTCGGGTATTTATGCTCTTCGATAAAGAAAGCCGATGGATTTCCGGGAATGTCGCCAAGACATAAAAGATGCATACCAATGCCGCTGTCAGCAATGCAAACACAAGCCCAATCTGTCCACATTGTGACATCACACTCCAGTCACATGTCGGTATTGTCGGTTGTTCGGGAGTCCATCGCATCCTAGTTGTGAGTGTGAGCACGTAGGGGGTTAATTTCACGCCAGCCTGATTCCATCCCCAATCGGCTAGACTCGGGCACGTGCCAATGGACCCTGAAGGGTGGGGAAGAGAGGGCTAGACCTATCCGGCCTGGCTTCTGCGCAGTAATTCCTCCCTGTGAGCAGCCAAAGCGCTTTAAACTATCGTAGCATATTTAGGAAACGGGACTCGTTAGGTTGCCAGCCGACGGAGTAACCTGATTCCCTCCCCCTCCCGGGAACGATCGCCAGATTGTAGTCGTTCCTTATTACTGTGATCCGTACTGGAACCCCTCAGCTGTGTGAGGTCCTAGTGCCTTCTCACTTGCCTCCCCCCCCCTTAAGAAAGCCTGGCACAGTTGGATTCGGGCATCGTCTCCTGCATGACGCACGTAAGCAAGCGGTTTAGATTTTAGTCACTCCTCCCGCAGGCAGTTTAGACAGTCCTGAGTTAGTTTTCGAATCTGTACGCAGTGTGTCTGACAGTATGTTGTGCAGTACATTCATTCACCCTCGAAGATGAAACTAGCCAACTTGATGCGCGCTTTGGGCACAGATGCTGTCCAGGATCCTGGTAAGGTCGAAATTGATGTGCGAAAACAAATGGAATCAAGAAGGCGCGCACGAAGCTGGCAATTCTGCTAGAAAAGTCATAAAAGATCAGACCCGTCACAAACAAATCCGTAAAATTCGTGAATATACGTGGATCCGAACTTGTCTTGCAGGTTTTCATTTGACGCCTACTATTTTCGAATCATTGTATTGCCCTACCGAAGAGTCCATTTCTACACATTTTCTTTCACACTTTGGTCCCCTCCCAGCGACTTGTTAAAAGCGACTCACAGTTTTGCGTAATCTTGTTCAAGCGTTCTTGAATACTCGAAATATATCATCAAACGAGTAGAGTAGTTTATGATTACAGCAGACTGACAAATCAGAAAGATTGTGCCGTCGGAAAACGTGAGTCTGTTGACTGAACAAAACCACCAATCTTCCAATTTCGGGCAGACTCCTTTTAGTTGTTTATTAACTGTCTGTACAATTTTTGTATCTAAAATTTCAGATCTTACGAGGCCAACTTTAAGAATTTTCTGACGTCATATATAGCCTTGTCAAAATACTTGGCAATTTTCTCGTGATCCTTCGAAAAATAATGATAACCCTGTTTACGTGGCCGGGTGTCTGGTGGTAATGAACTACGGCTATGGTTCCGGTCTGCCTCATGTGTTCTTTTGTGCTCCCTGCATGTCTCTGTTAAGGCCTTTCAATAAATATGTGTCTTTAATCTAAACAACTACTAATGTATCCTGTAGGCTTTTGTACATTTTTGATTTGTTTCACTACACTTTCTTGTACATCTGACTTTCCTGTACATTTGTTTGACTAAACGGAAATAGGCAAGAACAGCAGGATTTATTGGCACCAAAAAATTTCGCGACTGCTCTTCAGCTGCTTCCTGTCGCTTCATAAGAGGGATAACGAGTGAGAACAATACAACAGATTTGAATTCATGCAGAAAATCGATGCAGAAACAGCAAGGTTAGGGTTTTGGGCAAAGTTGGCTAATCGATAAAGTTAATAACACAAACGCCGTAGGGGAAGAAAGTGAAAAAGAAGGAAACGTTAAAGAGCAAAAAATGAGAGGAGAGAGGGGGAATCATGGAGCCAGAGGCTACCATGGTAATGTTAGGTTAACAACGTGCTCCAATTGTTTACAAAGTTCTGGTTTCACTCGTCGTATATAGGCTGCCTCCAGGTAACGCAATGTCCGAGTTGTTCGTGCCCGAACAAGTACTCGGAAGGAAGTTTTGGGGTCGACGGTGTGACCAGTATCAAGTAGGTGTTTCGTAATGGATGAACGTGGGATCTTATGAACAACTCCGCGGCGGTCAACGTGTGTTCTGGGTTCGAGTGTGCTTGATGTCGTTATTTCTTGGCTTTCGCTTGTAACCTCTCAACATTCTTAGCAATTCGTATGAGCTGACGGAGACTCCCTCCTCACAAGCCTACTTCACCATATCATCGCGGAACCAACTGCCTCTATTCAACCGGTTCCTCATCGGAATACAATCTCGCTACTTGAGAGGATTCTACTTTGCGTGAGTCTGGAACAGTCCTTTTCTGATTCTTCGAATCTGTACATCCCTTTTTGTTGGTAAACACAATTCCTCCATTTGGAGTTAGTTTTTCCTGTAAATATTACTGTTTGTAGTTTTTGAGTCATCGTTTCCACTACAATCCTTTTGTTACTCCAAATTTGCCCCGTTTGCGAAGGTCGAATGCGACAACTATAGTAAATTGCACGTATATTACATATGTGTGGCGGCACGCCTAAGGGTGGTGCTGACCGCGCCAGCCACCTGCGTCCTCTAATACCACCAGTCATCTTAACTTTGTCTCAAATGACGGAGGAGGAGAGAGCGCGGTAGATGCTGCACAAGTCTGCTATCATGGCAAACTAATTCAGGCACAGGTCAGTGTCCCTGCTCTCACCAGTTTGTGCTCATGAAGGCAACTCGGAGACCAGACTCAAGCTCACGGCTTGCGACTCACATCGGAAAAACTGGCCACAGTTCTGACTTTCAAGGAGCAGTCGTTTTAGGTCGGGACACCTCAAGGACAGAACGTCTCCCACTTGAGGCTTGACACTCAGATGCCAGCTCCATCAACATGCATGTTGACATTCTCATGGTCTATACAGTTCTACGTCACTACATATGCCATGACCAGGACAAGACGGTCACACGGAGCTTAAGAATACCGTGCAAACAGTGCCCGTCGACTAATTCACCCAAAAGGAAGGCACAAACGCGGCCGACCCCAACTGAGGTGACGGCACACAAAACAGAAGGTCTCCAACATTCACAAACGACGGCCAGAGAGTCAAGGCAGAGAAAGAAGAAAAACAGATCGATCAGCCCAAGATCAACTGATTTGGCCGTTTATTCAAAATTCTGGTCGATTTTTGGACTATAACCTTGATAATGGAGAGTCGGTCAAGCTCTCCGAAACGTCAGGAATACAGTTCCCTTGTTTCTTGAGCATTCTATTTTTCCCAGAGTATCGATCCGGATCTCTTACGTTTGCTGGCCTAAGACTTTCAAGTATGACCTATGTTGAGAAGTTCATATATGTACTTATAAAAGCAATATTCCTTGCGTTCCTTTCTGTTACCTGTCATCCGTGAACTTTTTATTTCTCTAGAACTATTTTCCCTTTCTTGCGATTTCCGCTTACTTGAATCTGCTGGCTAAAGTCGAATTCCGTTGTGGTCAAACTGAAATTATCCGATACGCTTGCAAGCGGACGAGGTAACTTAGGTAAGATTTCTGCCCTGGTTGATAGAATAAATAATCATAAATTAATTTCCTCATGGTACGATGGTGTTTTCTAAATTATTGTATCCCGTTCACCTATATAACACTCACGACTTTCATAGGGCACTTTTCTATTAATTTTCGATGTCCTCATTATACTCATGGCAACAATCCGTAAAAGCCCGTTTTATGCCCACTTTTAAGTGAAGATTAGCGTTTTCATCGAAGTCGAACTTAAAGGGAATGATCGTTTCAGTTTCCAAAGTTTACAAATATAAAATCGAATGCGTCCGCCTAACCACCCGGATGGTCTACCATCCGGAGGTTCGTTAACGTTGCTTCCAAAGCATGAAACGTAATCTGTTGAACATTCTTATGAGCACTTAGAGGGCAATTTATAGAGTGGCGTAGGATTACGCAAAGTTTCTCTGAAGAAAGTACATATCATTCAGCTTGTAGGCCTGAAGAATAAGCAAGAACGCGGGTATTTGGCGGCATTTGAAGTCCAATTGCTCCCCAGTTCCAACCGCCACATCTTACAATTACATAAATTTCCGTAAACCCTGCATAACAGATTCATTCTCATTTCTTTTATAATTTATAGCTGCACATCGACATCAAATTCAGTGGACAAAACACAGGCTACTTAGGAATTCATTTTTCTTAGTGTAATTTCTATGGGGGTTTGAGGGATGACCACTCAAAAGTAGCCCCCTGTTGAGCATTAAATTACGCGAAAATATGTTCTCTGGTAATGCGTTTTTCGACGACCTTCAAGGAAACAGTTCAGTTCCAAAGTGTATCGTAAGATATTGGCAAGTTGGTAACAAGTTTTGGCACATACAACAGATATTTTTCATAGTCAAAAGGCGAAGAATCAATAAGTGTCTTAAGGACACTCTCCTTCTGTTTACGACATATTTTGCAGATTTTAGCGACCACCATTAACTACTTGCAGACAAGATGACCTTGACAGATCCGCACGACCGAAAACCATTTGCTGTGGGACTTGTCCGAGTTACTGAACTCTCTTGCTCTGCATTCAGTTGATTAAGTTTTGGAAAACGTCAATGATTCTCATAATATGGGCCAGTCAATTGACAACCCGTCTTTCCTAGCACTAAATTCACGATTATCATCAGTGAGAAGATCATCCTGCCAGCTCTCAGTTCAAAAACGTGAGAGTGCTTGACTTCAAGCAGTGTAATGCATACTGTATTTGAACTAGGGCAGACAGAATACGTCTGGCCAAGGCCTTACCTATCCGTTCTGCACTCCAGGCTGCTGTAGTCCAACAGAGAGAGGACAACCTTCGGCTCCAGGAAGATGTTGCGAGAATTTAGGCACTTAACCACAATGTTCTTGGCTTTGCCATGAAGGTAACTGAGGGCCTGGGACAGCTCTCGCAGGATGCGCACTCCCTCTCGATAGCTCAGCTTATTGCAGCATACATGCAGTGTTTCAAAAAGCGAGGGTCCATGGCAAGCACTGTGGGGCAGGGAGAGGCAGGCAAGGCAGAAAGCGGGGTTAAGCGGTTATTAAAACAGGCAGCAGAATTTACCTACAACAACACATTCCGCGACAACTTACCAACTGCAAACCGTCGCTGCATAACACAGCTAACGAATGAGCAGCATTCATCAATATGGACTTGCAAATAGAAATCAGTTCAGAGCAGCAAGGTTATTGTTCGGTGAACACGGGCTAATCAATGAAATTAGTAATTTAAGAACGCATGTAAGGGGAGAAAAAAGGCGAAAAATAACACGCAAAAGGGGCTGTGTAAATCTAAGGGCTGGGAATTAAAGGCAAGTGGAGGTTAGCCATAGTGTCTAACTGTTTGCATAGGTTGGGTTTCTCCCGCCGTATGTAGACTACTTCCTAGTTGTTGGTGGCCGCACGGAGTGACCGTTACCCAAGAGACATTTCACGATAGAAGAAAGAGGGATTTCTTTTCTTGCTTTAAAATCCATATAGGCAGGTGCTCAACTGACCTGGCTACCAGTTGCCTTTGCGTTCGCTGAATGTACTAACATCCGCATGTGCATTTAACTTCATAAACACAGTTTGAGATAGTGTGCATTGGCAAGGCTTTGGATCATGGGAATGGAATAGCTTTAGTATGACTGCTGAATATGAGTTCAACTACATGGTATGTCCTTTCAGTGGCGCACCCCAACCGTTACTTGATGGTAGTTGAAATACTGTCATCCTTAGAGGGCATGCATAAAGTTTGACCGTCGAATTCGGCAATATCCACCGTGTGCTCAAAGGGAGGCTGGGAACAGGTACGGTGGCTTGCGCGTAAATTTGGTGATAGCAGACTTGCGAATCACCTCTCGCACTCCTTCCTCCATCTGGGCCTGTCGTCATAACCAAGTAAAGAAGACCGGAGGCGGAAGAGACCGCAGGTGGCTGGCACGCGTAAACCCGCATCTAGGCCTACTACTACCGCACCACCCAGTCCACAACAAACACTTTATCATGGTTTTAAACAACGATAAATATGGGGGCGACTCGGACCCCGATTGGTGCGGGGTGAGCCGGCAACGGCCTGCCGTCGCACCCCAATGTTGGCGTTTGTTATGGGCATGTATTCCCGATAACGCCTGCCACATTCTGATCTAGCTCCGTGTTGGTCCAACGTACCTACCGCGTGACCCGTTTTAGGGGTTACCCTTAAGGGAGTAAAGATATTACAACAGGCTTTCTCGGAATTAATTATTTCTTCAATTTTGACAGTAAGTTATCTCTGTACTTTTGGGTAAACGTGTTGGACAGTTACATTTAGGCGAGGTTGCTTTGACTCAGGCAATTTCTTCATCTAGTGTCTCAGTAAAGCAAATGTTTCGTGAACTGTGAAGGAGGGTGTACTTCAGGCTACACCAGTTATTCTAACTGGACCAGGTTGGAGTGGGCTCGAAGGGCGGGGGGAGGAAAAGATTTACCTCATGACGATGGCGAATCTGGGTGGCTCCATGCAGGCTCCCATGAAGAGTGCAATGTTCTCATGCCTTGTCATAGAAAGTTTTGAAACTTGCTCCCAGAAATTTCGCCGTTCTTGATAGTTTAGTTTGTGGAATGTATGCACTGTTACATCGCCGAACCAATAACCCCTGAAACAATGTATAAGATTGTATCGTTTGCTTAAATTAAAGCATATGGTCAAAGACAACACACACACAAACACACACACAAGTATAACGGTAGTACTGCTTACTAACTTAATACTCAAACTTTAGTCCTGAGAAGATGTAAGGAAAAATTAAAGCTTGTACAGAAGCTCAAGAGTAAATATGACAACCAGGAAGGAGTTTTGCAACGTTTTGAGCATCGAATCCAAAATAGGGACTCGTTCGAGACATTGGCATAGGCACACTTTGGCACTGAAAATAAGAGCAGCGACTGTCAGTTGGATTTAAAACTCTGCCCCTCCAGCCGGGGATGGAAGTACTAGATCACCTATGTTGGACGACGTTCATCGATCATGGCTTGATTGCAGGACGAAATACGGATGTTGCATCTCGCCATGAAGCTTTGGCCCACGAACTTTGGTAACCGTCAAACACCCGACGATAAAGCAATCATGTAAGCGTTTGTGGACGAGCCCAAACATAAAGGTAATGGCCACTTATGACTGAGAAGTAATCCCAGGCAGTCATACTAACCAGAGGAAAGGGCGTTCTCCGATGTAGCTTGATCGTAGGCCGAGATACCATCGTTCCATGTCGCCTTTTTCATCCTTTCCTTCGCTGTCTCTTTTTCCTCGGTTTCTGATGTGACATAATCCCTCTGGCGCTAACTGCACGTGGCAAATCGATGCTTGTTAATATAAGCGTGCTTTCAGGTTTAACGACATCACAAGTGAAACGGACAAGGTGAAAAGCACTTTTGCAACGGCTGTAGGCTGAGACTACATTGTTTTTCGTCCAAACTGAAAGACGCTTTTTGTTTGTAATGACAATAGTGGATACTGATGCACGGACTAGGCAAAGTGTGCGAGAGTCGCCTCCGGAGCGGCAAGAGCAGGTACATAAGCTGATATCTAAGGATTGATTTGTTTGTAAGACATTTTTGTTGTAATAAACGTTGTTTTCTGATACAGAAGCCATTCATCTGAAGTTCGCTGTGTGCTTGATGACGTGTATATCTGGGGAATGGACCATGAACATTTAGATTCGGCACTAGAGAGAAGACACCACCTCGATAGGAATAGAGACATTTTATTGGGCGAAGGAAACTCTCCACGAAACCCTTATTATGCGAGTTTAAGTATTGCCGTGTCTTTGCGAAACTGCCTTTCGACTTACAAAGAAACAAAATACTTAGGTAGTAGAGTGTCCAGGGCAAGTGATTGCCAATGTGAGAGCGTCCAGACAGGTCTTATTACTTTCATTGTTCCTCGAAGGATATCATAAGGCGAAGGGGAATAATTTTTAAGCTGCCCAGTAAGGTGCACTTGTAGATCTAAACTTGATGCAACCCGAAAGAGAAGAAGATGATGGTTCTCTTATGATTGTTTGATGGTGTTTTAGTCATTTGTAGGTTACAGTTGTGAAATGAAAGGTTCCGCCATTACGGGTCCTGTTGCAAAAGAATGTGCTGACATGTGGCCTAGAATAGCTTCCAACGCGGGATCCATTCACTTATTTGTAAAATATACTGTCTGGCAAATTTTTGCAGTGGACGGTCTGTTTTTGGCAACTGTTGTCTCCTGAAAATTGATATTAGGAGCTTTTAACAGGCAGTACATGCCACTTAGGCGTATTTCGGGCCATGCAATTTGATGGGATCGATAACTGTGCCATCAACGCCATTAATCCGGTCGAAGAGGGACCGAGTCGCGGGGATCACGCGGCTTCTTCATCACCCACTGCCAAAGAGCCCGCGATAGAATAGGTGTCTGGCGGCCATAGATTATTCTAGGGGTTCACTCATCTCTCCGAGCGCCTTCTTTGATAGCCTGTAGGCGTGCCAGCTGTTAACTGTTCTCTCGATCAGCTTTTAGGTGAGGTAGCTATTCCCATCTGCACTTTTATTCGTGCCAACTGGTCATAGGTCATCGGCGTAGCTACCAGAGTGCAAGGGCTTAATTTTCGTCACATCGGCAGCCTGATGAAATGCCTTATTTTGGCATGGCTGAGTCGTGAAATTGGTTCTGATCACATCTGCCTTATGACCTGAATTTCTCTTGTAACCCGACTTGTTTCCATACTGGAACATATTCCAGGGCATCATTTAGCAAAGCCGTGGCGGTTGACACCTAAGGACCACCTGATCTTACGTATGACAGTTGGTTTGCGGATGTGGTGGTAAGGGCTTCTTCAACCAGCAACTTGTTGATGTATGAATTGAATGGTAGTGAGGAACCAGGTGTCGGCGGACGTTTCAGCTTTAGCGGACGTGTGATAGTAGTTACTTAAGACAATCCTACAAAAGACTAGAAATATGCGTTCGAGTTCCTGTATACTTTATGCACTTCTCAGGACCCCGTCAGTCGTAAGTTACCAAGAAAAGGTCGCTACTCAGTGCGTTATGAAGCTCGGGCTTGGTAGTCTGTTTTGCGTGGTTGTCGCCTTTGACTACTTCGTCCCTGTCCGTGCATGCTTCCCAACCCTACCGTCTACCAGGTCTCGCATTTCTAGCGTAGTGCGTTTTGTAAGTCACATCGGTCCCCCAGCCACATTGTCACAAAATCTTAGTACAGCCTTGGTAGGGGAGTTTTCCTTAGTGTCATCCTCATGAAGTTTCCCCTTATTGACGAGCGTATTATTGGGGAATGCGGACTACGGGCGCGTGCATAGCTGGCGGATAGGGAGTTTTGACCGCGAAGTAAGCAAGCCATCGAATATGACGAATAAGCAGTCGCGGACCTCAGTAACAGTGCTACCAGGACACTAACTGGGGTGTGACACGCCAAATTCCTTGTTAAATGCATCGGAGCCGGACGACGACAGTGGCATGACAGTAAACCGCCACGAAAGAAACAAGCATACTGTCGCTGCCCCGTGGTCAGATTAGGGAACTAAAGCGCTAAAGATGACAAGCTCGAAAGGAAAGTCAGGGCGGCTGTCGGGTGATGCAAATGCATTTAAAATCCCTAAGAAACCACGAAGTGTCCGGTGTATCACCAAGGTCGTGTTACGATGCCCATGGGGACAGACGCGACCCTCGTAGAGGGGCGCAGGCAGATGATGTACAAGCTGGGTTGCTGAATTTGGAATAGACACTGGTCGTGGGGTGTGCGAACGTCCCCATGTCGCTGTAGCTCGTCGTTACCGGGACATCGTGGACGTTTATTGCCCGTCTTAAGTTCGCTCGGAAAATAATCATCCTGGCATTCTCCTGCTACGTACGTATCACTGCGGCTCACATGATTCTACCCGTAGTCACTGGCGGTCTCCCTCGTACTAAGTTGGCTAAACGCCACTTGCACGAGAACCAGTCAATGATCTGGCGGCTTAGGTGCGATTGAGGAGTAAGTACGAACATTCCTGCCATCTCCGTATACGCACGGACATTAGCTGCCACCTAGCGCGACGGGGAACCTTTCTGATCGCTGCTTCAAGAATTGATCGGAGGAGTCCCACTCCGTGATCTGCTGATTATCCTCTCCTCAGCGCCGACGGCAGCACTCTCCTGACTGAGAAGACGCAAATCCTGCAGCGATGGGCCGAGCACTTCCGAGGCGTCCTCAACCGCCCTTCCGTCATCTCCGACGCCGCCATCGCCCGCTTGCCGCAAGTGGCG
>CACRXP010000766.1:26820-41678 GCA_902702965.1 Spirometra erinaceieuropaei
GATTGGGTCTACGTGCCTTATAACTGCCGCTTGTCCTGTTTCTGCCACTACCTCTGACGATGGACTCCTGTACGAGTCTGAAAGCTCAGGATAATAAACGAATTGTTCCGGTGCTCGACTCTTCTTCTTCTTCAAATACTACCAATTTACCTCTTACTAAAATATAGCTAGTAGAGGGAATGTCTAACATAGCCATCGCGATATGAGGAGACGTAGTTAGCGTATGAGCTACAATTTTAAGCCGGAGATTGTTAGGACGCTGCTTGAAAGCACCGACCGCCTCGCCCTTAGCCGTAACAGCAGAGGGCGTTCTTTTTTACTTTTCGCTGCAAGAAGAAATTGGAGAAGTGATCTGTCAGGCACAGATGGTTCGCGGGCGTCTATCCATGTCCGCGAAAACTCAACGCCGACAACAACCAGGCACTTCAATCTTGACGATCACCAGTCTGGACACTTTAGCTGCTGGGAAGTTATAATAAAGTTACTTCTGTCCCATATATAAGCTAGACGATGCTCATCGAAAGCACACATTCTTTACCGCTATCTTTAAAACCTCAGGTCGGTCACCATTTTGGTGACACACCTCTGAACTTCTAGAACTTGAAGGTTTTCCAGGTCATGGCCTCCAAGCTAAAGCAACTCGGTATGAAGCCAAACAAAGGTTCAGTGAGCTTTTGCAAATACATTGACGTTCAGTCTGGTGAACGCACGCCGCGTGTCTATCACTGACCCAGCTGCATTTGTCACCGCGCTTGAAGGCTGCGCATACCCGCATACGTCATCTTGTATGAGGATATGTTCGCTATATATATTCGATCTGGCGTTCGACAAGGTTGTATTTTATCACCACTTCTGTCCGTTTAGGCCATCAGCTGGAATTTCAAACGGACCTTACATGGTTCAGATGGTGTTGAATTTGCATCCGGACGCCATTTGCCAGACGAATGACAGAAAATTGGTGTAACGAAGTTGAAAATTTAAAAACACTACTTGATATTTCCGAAGAGTCTAGTATTTCCCTTATATATGTGGTTGAGGTTTTGGCATTGACAGTGGTCTCGATGACAGGGCCTTCCCACTAAGTAACATTTTGTCAGCTGTCGAGCTTATTCGCTTCTACGACTGCTGGGCTCGACTCCTGTAACTGTCACACACCCTTAACTTCTTACTGAATTCTAGTAGACATCCTCAGTTCGTGTCACTACGATGGCCAATAAATGATTGAGTAGCTCTTGTTGAATCTTAAGTCTCTGTGGCGACTAGAATAATTTTATCAAGGAGATTTAAAAGCATCGAGCGCTACTCGATTCGCAAGTGACATCGCTTAAGATTAGTAAGTTTCATGCTCAACGCGCGTTCCGCGCTCAGATACCTACAAAGTTAAGAGCCTCGACTTCTTGCCAACGAGTCTGGTTGTATTTGTCGGTCTTTGCTAGCTAAATCTCATCTTAAAGTAAGCATGATGCCATGACTTTTGGCCAAGACTTGACGAATCTATAGGCGCAATACAAATTCGTTTTAAGTACTAAAGCTCATTTCAAGGCCTAATAGGGCTCGTAAATCTCCAGTATTTTGTCGCGCACACAGCTGTACTGGCAACGACTCAGTTTTTATTCCGTAAAACTGTCGATGCCTTGTAGGGAACGATAGAGCGTGGTGGTTGTAGAGCAACTGGCGAATAAACTGACAGGTAGATAAAGGTAATTTTTTTCACGGACTTCATTCGTAATCTGCCGGGATAGATTGAAGATTGTGTTGGTAAAGGTCTTTTAAGTTTCCTACGGGACTTCAAAATAATGGGCTGGATTATTGAATGTGGTCTTCATATTTTCCCTAAATTGCAAGGCATAGATTGGAAATGAGTATAACGGCTAGAAGTGCCGTGCACAACATTCAGATGTGCTAAAGCTTTGGTAAAGTGTATCGTTTAACTATGTAAAATAATTAAACTAAGCACACAGTTCGGCTGTCCTAGTCGTTTCATTATGTAGTTTTTTTTCATACATGATAATCCGATGAAGGTATATTCGTTTAGAGCCAGCAGTAAAATTCCTTTCCGAGGAGAAGAAGGGAGTTTTTTTGTTTGCCTCTTCCTTGCTTTAAAAACGACTATGAAGTGCAGACCCCAAGCATGGGAGGCAGTATCAGATGCAAAGACATTTTACCTCTCAAACAACAGGAATTTACATGGGTGCATTCAAAAGAGGGCAGCATTTATTGACGCCAAAATCTTTCTACTGATATTTCATTTGTCAACGGCCGCTGCATATGCAAATGACGAAATAAAGGTCACTTTTTGAAATGAACTTAGTTCGGAAGATCAATATGGAAAAGCAAATTTCATAACTAACAGTTCGTATGTTCAAGGATAGGGTCTTTAGTATTTCAAGAAATAGAACACAGCATATGTCATTCATTAGTGCGATAAACGATGGCAGGTGGTAAACCAATGAAATAATAAGAAGACGGAATACGAAGATGCGCACCTTCGTCTTCTGAACTGCTACCTGGAACTCGCCTGTTCACTTCTATCAGCAATAAGAAGACAATAAAATTACTTAACGAAGCGCGTCAGTTTACCTTGGACGCGGTGTCTGCTTTGCGACCGCTGATCCTTCGAAGTTCGTAAAAATATCTGGAATAAGGAAAATAGGCAGATATCCACAGTGGAAACGTAAAATCGAACACAAACGACCGGGGGATAGTTGATTATGGGCCAAGTTACGGGAGTCTGGCCGGAGAACAATTTTCTCACTTTGTAAGGAAACTCAACACTTTATGGCGAGATGTCTAAGGCCACGCTTCACAGTGCAAACGCGATAGAGAAAGCGGTGTTCGCCTTAATACAAATAAGATACAGATGTGTCCTCACTGAAACTTGTGACAAATTCTAGAGGACTGCGACATCTTCAGTGCTACTCCCTGATCAGTGTTCGAACTTCAGGCAGGTCCTGGACCAGAGTGAAGCCTCAGCCGCCGTCTCTAACCTCCCCTCTCCTTCTTAAAACCGATGACTGCGATTGCGCTTGGTAGTTGGTCTGTTCAGCCAGTCTAGGTCTGCAGAGAGTGCTACAGTATGGTCGTATGTTTCCGGTTGTTACTGTCTTCGTTCCACGGAGTAATGGAACAAGAAACAAGAAAATGTCTGTGGAACTCCAGTACTAGCGGTTCATTTCAGTAGAGTAACAATCTGCTTCAATAAACGAACATGTGAAAACATCTGATTGAGGCAGATGCAGACTGGCAGAAGCGGTGTTTCTGTTATAAAGGCGCGATAAGAAACTATTGCAGGGTTCAACGAAGTTCTCGTCTTTCTTGAGCCGCCCAGCCTATACGAAATTCCAACTAAAATACGACATAGCCCAATAGGTCTCATCGCCTCTATTACCAAGCCCCCGAGTTGCCCTTGAACTCGAGCACTTGATAGTGTGCATTCATTATATGCAGCACAATTTTACTGCTTTCCCACAATTATGATAGGAATCGCTTTTATTTTGCTTTATAGTTGCTTGTCGATGCACGAGTCGGAGTTTCGGTCCGTTTGTCACGTGTTAGCATGTAGCCTCGAATATTTTTTGGCAGCAATAAACAGGCCGTCTGGCACAAATCGTTGAGTTGCGAAAAATCCCATAGCAGTAATCAGAAGACGAGGTGGTGAGCATACGTAGCTTTCGATAAATTCACCTCGGGCCAGTACAGTTATGTGGGAACGGGGTAGAAGTAAAACATGTCAGCGATCAGAGAAATCGATAAAAGTTCGCCTTAAAACACAGGCCGGGTGTGGGAATGGGGGGAGGGGGTGGGGGTGGGGGTAGGGTAATGGCAGTCAGTGTCAGGGGCGGGGTGAGAGCGGACGGGCGCGGAGAGTTGCAGCGTTAGTCGACCTTCGACCACTGTAGGCGCGGAGCCTGAACGTGGTTCTCCTGTGCGCATAAGATTGGCTTTCGTAAGTTAATGGCGGCCGCTTCTGCTGTCGTTAACAGGCGTTGGCCTAGTAGCTTAGAGTAGTTCGATGGGACCATATAAATCACACGAAAAGCTTCGTTGGGGTCCACACGATGTCCGGAATCGACAACATGCGCGAGAATGGCGCTACTTATGCTCCTCGTTTCGCCTTTTCCCAGCCATGCCGGGGGTGTTCCCGTATTATCTTGGATAAGCGCCGACTCGTGCGACCAGTATCGTCGAGGCTCCAGATGGAGCTCCAAGGCACAAGGTGACGATTAGGTCCCGTAGCGCGATCGATGAGCCCCATCCACTATGTATAACAAATTCTGTTTCTGTGTAATCTTTAGTTATTCTGGTGTACGGTCTTCGCTAATGCTCGTGATCGATTTTGTCGTATAATCGGTTTTGCCATTCGCGGCTTAGGTAAAGCGCCTACGTGTTTGGCGGTGGCTTAAAGAGGCCTTGGAGAGCACGCATTTTACCGTTGCCAACCCCGATTTCAAACGCGAACGTCAGTCTTTTGGGCTGTCAACTACTTCATCGACGTAAAGGTAAGCCCCATTGCAGAACTGTGCTTCACCGACCTTAGAACAGTCTTTCTCACGTCCATAAAACTCAAAAGGAATAAAGTTAAAAGGTAGATGGGTGTTCATTGGTCGTGTTACGGAACTCACTCATCCCGTTGTGTCATAAGGCTCTCTCTCGATCCCAACCAGCAGCCGCACAGCGGCGCGAAATATAGGCAGAATAACAGGACAACGAGCGCGTGGCTCAGTGGTTAGAGGCGTTGGACTTCTAACTAACAGGTCACGGGGTCGAACCCCAGGTGTTCCACACTCCAGAGTTGAGTATGACTGGCTGACGACGGCTAATAAGTCAGAAATGGTCACCCCAGTCTCCTTTGTCTTTGTCGGTAATGCTATTCTGCCTACAACATTTAATCAAGGGACTTAACTGGCGATAAATTAGGAGATAGGAATAGCAATTTCGGGCTTGTTTGCCATTTTAAAGGCGATAAACCCCAAACCTTGACCACTGAAGCCTCGATAATCTGGTCTGTGTTCCCTGCAAATTAACTTAAACGCCCTAGCATTGGTCCTGCGAAGCATGTCTGTTCGACTGCAATTGAGAGCATTTCAAATATACCGATCCCAATCTGCCAAGCAATTAGTAGAGATTGGTAAACTTTATTTCAATGCAAATTCGTATGCCCTGATTGAAACCGACTGAGTCCGCGGTAGAGTGCCTTAGTCATGGGAATTATAATTCGGGTTGGATCCTCCACTCTCTAAGACTGAACGCCATCTTCGTATGCTTTCTTTTCTGGACAAAATACAGACCGATACTGGGCCTTTTAAGACGGTTCTCGAATATTTGCCCCCAGTACGGGCACTTTTTCGGTTAGCTTCTCGACCTCTCAAGTTTCCATAATGGTCGACAAAATAAGCGATGTTCAGTGCTTGGAGTCCCTAACGACATCTCAGCCGTCATTGACACCCACTCCGCCATCTACGCTAGAGTATTCGTTGGTTCTGATTGCCATTCGGCTTCAGCAACTTGACAGTTCGTCCAGTGTGCAAAGATGTGCTTTGATGGGACCCCGACGGGTCTTTAATAAAAATTATCTATCTATCTATCTATCTAATTTTAACCGTTAGCGCCACCAGTCCCATCCCTATGTCCACTAACTTCGGATTTTGCCATATTTACGTTAACACCATGCGAGTTCCTCCTAGTATTTTCAAGGCTTGGTTCAGAAGCTTAGCCTACAAAGGGTAAACATAGTAAAATGTTTTGTCAAAAACAACCGCGGGGCATTTTACGCATGTGACAGCTAAACCAACAGACTGAGTTGCACGTACTAATGAAGACAAACGTACCACAACCGCTTGGAAAAAATCGTAAGTAAAAAGACTTACTTCGAAGCAGTGTTTCCTTTAGACTCTAGAGATCATGCAACAGACCCCCAGAGGTCTGAAACTTTCAGGATCGGGAACGGTCACTAGAAGTGGCCACACATCGACCTCTTATGGGAGTTCTGCACTAATAGACGGAAGTCGAAGCCTTCAGAGCCCTGGAGATGGACTCCGTAATGTGGTCAGGAACCATGACAGCAGTCCTCTGTGATCTCTTCACGCCTTGAAAGCACTAACTGAGAGGAGCTGAGGTCATTGCTACCAGCATTAGTCACTTTCCTTACGTGGGGGAAGTTCGCCAAACCCCAGTAATCAAACGCGGAAATGGCCGAACTCTAAGACGTATTCGGGCTTTACTATCAGGTCCTGCGTAAAGTGAATGAGGAGTTATCGAAGTCTAATCGTTCCACGTCACCCAACAGTCAATGTGGCTTCTATACTCTGCCAAAGACCGATTTACCGGACTTCGATTCATTGATATATCTTGCAAGCGCTTATCCTAAAGAACGATTCACCGTCGTTGCCTATAGGATTTACATATATTCATGTGTAAAATGCTCTGAGAGTCTACTGCTTTCGCCGACAGGATCCCTGATGGATCATGGATGTCGGTAGGCAAAAGGATACTTTGACAAATTTAAAGCCTTCTGACTCACCTGTACCGCCGAATATCCCACCGGTTGGCCAGGAGGAACAGAGAGTACATTTGAGATCATTCTGACGCGGCTCCTCGTTGTAGGGACATTTCACATCCATCCCCATAGGTGTGACTGCCGGTTGCTTCGGCAGTCTGTCTTCACCACACAGAATGGATTTCCTTCCGGAAACAGATGCTGCAGAAACGAACTGACCGCACCTCGGATTCTGCCTCGAACGGAGTGGCGCCTGGCGGGGATTAAAGCGGTGGAAGACCTCGGGCTTTATGATTACACGCCAGCGTCCGATGTCATCCTTACTGGGCCGGCTCACATCAACTACCTGGTAGCCGAAGCGTTCAAAGTCGCTCCTTGTGTCGACTGCGGCCGATGTTCGATTGTGACCACCTACGGAGGAGTCGAAGCTGTGACCCTGTGGTGCGCAAAGGTGGCTGAGACTCCTCAGGTTTCCCCTCTGCACTCCGCCACCGATGCAAGCTTGTCGCCGTAGTAGGCTCCGACGCCTTGCTGCCCAGTCACGCCCTTCTTCAGTGCGGTTGCTGCTAGAAGCACATCCGTGACCACTCTGCGTCGATAGTACATTTGCCGACTGGGTTTCACGGGGCGCATAGGGCTTGTGCAGAGTGTTAGGTCTCACGACCAGGTGTGATCGTGCGATTGCTTGCTGCTGCTTTTGTCGCTGCACTTCATGGCAGTTTTCCGAACGCTGTATGCTCGACTCAGCAGAGCCTGAGAACACTTGTGAAGAACCCAGGCTATGCTGATCATTGCTGTTGTCGTCATTCGGGTTGCTTAATTCACTCCTGTCGAGGAGTAATCGACCAGTTGGTTCCCGTGTTTGGCCCTGACACCTGGTCCGACTGTTTAAACTTGCGGAGGGAGAGCGGCTGAACCGTGCGGTTTCGCGACGTGCCCTTTCTGCGGCCTCTATTGTCGCCTCCCGAGCCATTTCGAGGGCAATATTGGCCGCGTAGCGAACGGCCTCCAGGCGGTAGGAGTTGTGCTGGAAAGAAACGAGGCCACCGTCGACTGGGGGCGTAGATAAGGGCCGATTTAAGTCTCCGGATTCCGTTTCTCGTGAGGTCCGCGACGGGCTGACGACGGATATCGATGGATTTTGAAGGTGGCCTAGAGGTGAAATTGAAGGAAGTCGCTGACAGCGAATTCACCTATTTGTACATCTCCTGGAGGTTTTTAGATGTGGGATAAAACTTGCTCTAATACGATCACCGCGATCAGGCGATTGGCATGTCTCAACTGTTCTTCGCCACGCGCATCCCCAAAATGGACCTGACAGGAGCGAAGGTGGACATCCAGCCTAGGGCACGACTTGAAACTATAACGCCAGTTCCACAAGTGCTGTGACCAAAGTTCACTAAAGACACGAATTTATGTAGAATTCGAATTACCGTTTCTGGGAGTGTGAGCAACTGATTGCCTGAATTAGTTTACCGCGAGGTATGCTTTTTGTTTTGCTTTCACGATAGCTTATTTACCGAGAACTCAGAAACTTCTGCTGTTTTCTTTGTGCTGCCGGAAAATCAGTATTGATTTCCCTCTATTATGTTTGTAAAGACTCGGTATTTTACCCGATTACAAATTTGAGTACAGCGGGAGTCAGCATAGTATAAACAATCAAGAAAGCCCTTTCTGGAGCAGTGCGTTTCTTTCAAAACGGTGTGATGTGAAGGGTATGCGGTAGCCCTGTGATAACTCGTCTAATTAAGTGTACCTTACTGTGAGTTTTAAATGCATTTTGGCATATCTACTGGGCACTGCAAGCTAAAGTGTCGCCAGCCAAGTTTACGACAACATAGCGAAGTCGAACTTGAACGCAAAAAAATAAGCCAACGCCCATAAAAGTGTGACCTGAATAAGTAGGTTGCCAAGTAAACTTTCCCTGTCCCTCTAATGAGTGATTTCTTATGCAAACCCGAAAAAACCATTGTCCCTCCTGTGATTAAGTTGGGATCGACGTATGATATTGTGCCGAGGCGCCAGACTATCTTGCCTTTCCCTACCTGTTCCTCATTCTTGAACTTACTGGTTGTTTAACTGAATGGAATGAACACAACTCGACCCGACGCGCTTGGCATGAGTGGGATTGTCTGGTCGTTTGACTTTTGATTATTAATTCTTCCATAACTCTGGTCTTATCGTGATTTTCATAGTCTGGGATTGACGGTTCTGTCTTTAGCGCTCGCTACAGTGGTGATCCTTTGACGTTCACGCTTGTACCTTTAATTAGTGGACCGCCCGTTTACCTTCTTTCTTTCTACAATCATGACCTCTACGAATTCCAACGATCCCACTTCTTCTCTCAGTGGACTGGTTTCTTCCCTCCCAGACTTTTGGCAACATGCGCCAGAGCTTTATTTTTTCCGTATTGAGACGACTTTTCACACCGCCTAGATAACACGTGAAACCGACAAGTTTTATAAGCTGGTCGAGGCTCTCCCTCCCACCATTCTTTCTCAAGTGCAGACGCTTCTGAGAGATCCCCCGACTGATGCTCCTTACACCAAGTTAAAGGCTGAACTTCTTCGCCTGACCTCAGTCTCCGATCGGCAGCGTTATCACGCACTAGTAAAAGAGGAGGCCTTAGGTGATCGCAAGCCGTCGGAACTCTTGCGTCGCATGCGTTCTCTGGTTGGGAACATGAAAATCGACGACAAGTTCTTTAAAGAGATGTTCTTAGAACGTCTGCCGACGTCTGTACAAACAATCTTGGTCTCTGGCTCCGACGACCTAGAAATATCAAAGTTAGCGGAGATGGCTGACCGTATGATGGAGGTTGAGCGTTTGTCATCCCCGACGATCGTTCAGGTGTCCCAGCCTCTCAACGTGTCCACCTCTGACCTGGCTGAACTAAAGACACAGATTGCCCAGTTGTCAGCGACTGTTGCCGCTTTGCAGCTGCGCCGATCCCCCGGTCCCTCTCGACGTTCCTTCGGCCGTGACCGTCGTCGTTCCCGCTCTCGCCCCAGGACCGCCAACCTATGTTGGTATCATGTCAACTATGGCGACAAGGCGCGGCGCTGTGTCCCACCCTGCTCCTTCAAGTCCACGCAGGGAAACTCCTCGGCCGGAGAGTAAATGCGGCCGAGCTCACTGGCAACTCTACGGGTCGCACATTTTACGTGAGTGATAACACGAGTGGCAGGCATTTTTTAGTCGACACTGGCGCTCAGATTAGTGTTATCCCTCCCACGCCAGCCGACCGACGTTGCCCAAACCATGGTCTTTATCTTCAAGCCGTAAACTCATCCCCCATTACAACCTTTTGATTTCGATCCCTCTCCCTGGATATTGGCCTCCGGCGATTATTCCCCTGGATATTTGTGGTTGCTGATGTCCCCACCGCTATCCTTGGTGCTGATTTTTTGGCCGCCTTTGACTTTCTGGTGGATTGCAGACAACTTCGCCTCCATGATCGCGCAACTACCCTCACCGCCAAAGGATTTCCTCCATTCTCAGCTTCTAACCAGCTCTCCGTCCTTGACCCAAACCCTGACTGTCCATTTCGTAGACTTTTAGCAAAATATCCTGCCCTCACTAAGCCCCATTTTTCTGACACCTCATTTCCCCATGATATTGTTCATCACATAAAAACGACTGGTCCTCCCGTTTTCTCTCGTCCCCGCCGTCTTGTTCCCGCGCGTCTTGCGGCTGCTAAAGCAGAATTTGACCACATGCTGCAACTAGGGATTATTCGACAGTCTGACAGTCCCTGGGCATCCCCTTTGCACATGGTTCCTAAACCAAATACGGATGATTGGCGTCCTTGTGGCGATTATAGAGCCCTAAACAATATCACTATGCCCGATCGGTACCCCGTTCCTCATCTTCAGGACTTAGCTGGAGCCCTTTTCGGCAAAACCATTTTCTCGAAGATCGATTTGGTGCGGGCTTTTCATAAAATTCCGATTGCGGCTGAGGACATTCCCAAAACGGCAGTGACGACTCCTTTTGGCTTGTTTGAGTTCCTTCGTATGCCATTTGGTCTCCGAAATGCCTCACAAACTTTCCAAGGTTTCATTGACCGTGTTTTACGCGGCCTTCGATTTGTTTATGTGTATATTGATGATTTTCTCGTCGCCAGTAGAGATATCGAGGAACATTTCCAACACCTTACCCTGCTTTTCGACCGATTTCAGCAGTTTGGTATCACCCTGCCTCCTGCCAAATGTGTCCTAGCAGCCACTTCTCTTGAGGTCTTAGGTCACCTGATAGATTCAAACGGCATTCGGCCTCTTCCCTCAAAGGTTGCCGCCATTCGGGACTTTCCACCCCCTACCTCGAAGCGTCAGTTGCAATGGTTTCTTGGTATGGTGAACTTTTATCGCCGGTTCCTACCGAACTGTGCTGATCTCATGTTGCCGCTCACCAACATGCTTTCTGGTCCCAAAGGTTCCCTCGAGCTGACTGGTGAAGCACCGACTGCTTTTGAGAGAATCAAGAATTCCCTTGCTGATGCCACCTTACTCACACATCCCGATCTCGAAGCTCAGCTGTCTCTGATGGTAGATGCTTCGACCGTAGCCGTAGGTGCAGTCCTTCAACAACACCTTGCTGATTCGACTCAACCACTTGCCTTTTTCTCCAAAAAGCTCTTACCAGCTGAGACACGCTACAGTACCTTTGGCCGTGAACTACTTGCCATTTACCTGGCTGTGAAGCATTTCCGGCATTCCCTTGAAGGTCATGACTTCACCGTTTTCACTGACCACAAACCGTCGACTTTTGCACTTCGTTCCCACACAGACAAATTAAACCCCCAGAAAATCAACCAACTGGACTACATCTCCCATTTTACCTCAGATATCCGCCACATCGACGGGTCACGCAATGAGGTGGCTGACGCACTGTCCAGCCCCTCCATTGCTCATCTTCAGCTTTCACCCGGGATAGACCTCGCTGAGATGGCCGCTGAACAACGCCGTGTCGGTCCACCCTGTGATGAGGATGTTTCCGGACTCCAACTTCAGGAACTACCACTGACAACTGGCAACGGCACCATCTTATGCGACGTATCCACCCCTTCCCATCGTCCATTTGTGCCACCATCTCTCCGCCGCAAAGTTTTCTCCTCCCTGCACAATCTGTCTCACCCTGGGAGTCGCGCAACCGACAAGCTGGTTTCCGACCGCTTCGTCTGGCCTGGTATGCACAAGGACCTCAAGGCATGGACACGGGCTTGTATCGCCTGTCAACGGAGCAAGATCCAGTGGCACAACAAGCCCCCCATTGGCACCTTCCCCGGCCCTGGTTCAAGGTTCAGCCACGTTCACCTGGACATTGTAGGCCCCCTGCCTCTGTCCAATGGTTGTTCCTATCTCCTCACCTGTGTGGATCGGCTCACTCGGTGGCCTGAAGCAATTCCCCTGCCTGACATTGCTGCTCCAACGGTGGTCAAGGCTTTCTCAGTCGTTGGGTTGCTATCTTTGGTGCACCCTCCACAATTACGACCGACCGTGGTGCCCAATTTGAGTCTAACCTCTTCCAGTCTTTACTCTCCTTTTTAGGCTGTACCCGCATCCGGACGACAGCCTATCACTCGGCTGCTAACGGTGTGGTCGAGCGGTTTCATCGCCACCTGAAGGCCTCCCTACGCGCCGCGGCCGATCCGGAGAACTGGACGGACCACCTTCCCCTGGTCCTCTTGGGCATCCGCTCCGCTCTGAAGCCGGACCTTGATTGTTCCGCAGCTGAACTGGTGTTCGGTGCCACCGTCCGACTCCCCGGTGAGATGATCTCGCCAACCCCTCAAGGTGCAGTTAAGGATCCTACCAACCTCCTGCATCGCCTCCGGCAGTTTATGCGGACACTTTCTCCGGTTCCTCCCAGGTCCTCCGCCTCTCCGTCTTATCTCGAGAAGGACTTGGCAACGTGCTCTCACGTCTACCTTCGATGTGATCGAGTCCGCCGGCCTCTGGAACCGCCCTATGACGGCCCATTTCGGGTGCTCTCTCGTGGGCCGAAGACTTTCCGCATTCAGCGCGACAATCGTGAAGAGGTAGTGAGTGTGGACCACCTCAAGGCTGCCGCCCTGACACTCCTCCGGATGAGCCCTGTGGTCCTCAACCTTCTGCTTCCCCCCATGCAGCCTCTATTCCAACGTCCCGTATTTTCCCTCTGCCCTCCTGTCCGCCATCTCCGACTGCCACCAGCAACTCCAACACTTCCGCCACCAGATTTATTTACTCTTCTACGGACCCTGTATATATCACTCGCAGTGGTCGTCATGTACACTTTCCTGATCGGTTGGTCACGCATTTCTTTTAGACCTGTACACATCCTTCGGCGTCGTTTTCGCCGGCCTCCGGTCTCGGAAGGGGTACTGTGCCGAGGCGCCAGACTATCTTGCCTTTCCCTACCTGTTCCTCAATCTTGAACTTACTGGTTGTTTAACTGAATGGAGTGAACACAACTCGACGCGACGCGCTTGGAATGAGTGGGATTGTCTGGTCGTTTGACTTTTGATTATTAATTCTTCCATAACTCTGGTCTTATCGTGATTTTCATAGTCTGGGATTGACGGTTGTGTCTTTAGCACTCGCTACAAGCTTTCCCGGTCCCTCTAATGAGTGATTTCTTATGCAAACCCGAAAAAACCATTGTCCCTCCTGTGATTAAGTTGGGATCGACGTATGATATTGAAAATTAACATGACGATGAAAAGACAAACTTTCTGGCAATGTTTTTCGGAGAAAAAGCTTTCGAGCAAATTCTTTGAATTCTGTATCGACCTCTTAGGTCTACTCATCGTGCTTTTTTAGGAAATATAGTGCAAGCTTATGATTCATTTTAATGGACTTTTTCGCACTCACTCACAGCGCCCGTCTTTCTATAGTCGTAAATTATTTAAACACAGTACGGCCTCTGATACAGGTCAAAGAAAACACATTTTGAGAGAGTAAACAGTCGTAAATCTTCATAGACCCTTAGACTTGGGTAAGTTTTATGAATCGAGCCTCCATTAAAAGTTCTAACGGATTTATTCTCTTCACCTTCGAGACAGACTTTGAATGCTGTTCTTCGAAATACTGTTCCAGGTCCATTTTTTGGCTTCATTTGTCAAATATACTTTTGTAACGCATATACACTCCAAATAGCTTTATTCGCACTGATGTGCTTAAGAGTGAATGTTCCTTTTTCTATTGCTGCACTTTTGGAAGGAAATTCTGCCTCTAAAATTAAACATTCTCTCTTTATGTCTCGTTTTATGAATTTTAATCCAGGAAACATTCTCCGCATGGTCTACTTTTTACAACCCCCCGAACAAACGTTCCTACCAAGGATAAAATAAAACGAAATTGAACAGTATAGAGTATTCTCCTCGTGTCATTAGGACAACTATCAAAGCCGCTCTGACTCGCGATTTCAATTCCTATTCCCCAAAACCATTGTTTCCTCTCTGGTCTAACACATAATTTCAGTAGTTCAAAGATGAAAAGTATAAAGAGGCTTTTTATTTTTCGCACTTTCCATTGTACATAACCTTAGATTGATTATTCTAAAAGCTTAAAGTTCGCTTATCTCACACTCTCTGCTCTAGCAAGAATAACATTTTCTTAGACCATAGACACCGTTTCGCCTGGGGCTTATCAGTGTTCTGAATGAGGCGGCTTTTCTACCTCGACTCCTCTCATGTGAATCTCTGTTTTCCTTTCCTTCTACTCCCAAAAATGGAAAAAATCTAGAATTAGAAATTTGCACTCCTGAAAGTTCAGTTTTATCTTACTTTAGTCGCAGCATTTCGTCATTTCCTTTATACTCATTGTCTGAAACATTCATGCTCGGACTTTTCGTCTATCAGCCCCTATAAGCATCATTTGGCTTGCCGACCCCAATTTGCCCATTGCCAAACGCCTCTCTCAGGCACCTTAATGTCCCCTCTGTCTAAATCTTCAGAAGAGGCGTCGCTTTATAACTTTCCACTCACCTTGACATTTAGAGTTTCTTCCGCTTTTCTTAACTTAAACCATGAGCAACCAGTCTATTCAGTTCCCCTTTATAGTTTTTCCGACCTTCTTGACAATTCTCTGAGCCAAAAGAGAAGGAGGCGTTCACCGGGGGAGGTGTACCGGAGGTCCGACGTTTCGAGTAGTTGTTTTGTCTACCCATCTCCAGAGGCTGGGAAGTCATGCGCACAGCTCTCCGTATATGGCGCACTCTGTTTGATGCGTGGCCCGCCAACGGTGCCTGTGTAGCTGCATCCGACCCGCATGTCACTATGACCTGAATCGCCCCCGTCCTCGTCGGCCACGGAGATAGTTCACGGCCCCGATTGTCTCGCGCCGTGGCTGTCCCCCGCTAAGAAGGTTCGTCAAGTCAG
>CACRXP010000766.1:55439-69500 GCA_902702965.1 Spirometra erinaceieuropaei
GACCAGAGCGGTTCCTCTCCTCCTAGGACGACCGGCCACTTGGTTATCTAGGAGCAAATGGATATTCCAGGTTGGTAGGATGAGCAGGCCGCTCTGGCGGGAGGATGTAGAGACGGACCGCTCGTTAGTGTTTTGACTGGGTGTCTAACATACACGAGCCACGGCCAGCCTGAAGACAGCGTGATAACAAGCAGTTTAGACATCATCTCCCGACCCCTCTCCTCAATGCGTATGTAGTGTTTCATTGAATAAACGGCGTGGACACTACATGCGGCTGCCGAGTTCCACCGTAAGTCACGACTCTGATTTACTAGGAAAACGACCAGAATTGGGCTGGGTTGCGTATGGGCTTAAACGTTGCCAGGGGTGTCGGAAGGGGGGGGGGGGGGCATAGCCTGTCTGTGCATGCCAAGACCTAACAGGTTTCTCGTTACCGGCCAAACTGGACTTCGCACACACAGCTTCGCAATGTACGGAAAACCTCGTCAGTCATCCTTGTCTAGTTTGGCCCGCCAGTCATGGCACTTACGTGGATGCGAACGTTGTACGAGACCTTTTTGGGCCAGACAGGAGCAAGCTGTCAGTGCAGAAACCATCACGCAGAACAGGGGCTCGCAGTGTAAGTTGTCAATGCCACAATGTGTACCTCCCACCTACACACTTCGTACGCCTTCCCACAGCCGGTTACCTACGGAGGACCGACCACAGGAGGGGGGGGGAAACTTGACTATACTACTTGCCGACCTAAGTCTGTTGACCCGGCGTCCTCTGCGACCAAGGCGCAGTCATGGGCTAAATGTACCTCAGAAGCTGCCCGGCCCAACATCGCCACCCGTCAATGAAAAGCATTAAAAAAAGCAGAAAACTGTAACACGCAAAGGATTGGGCTAAAAGTGGATGACGATCTTCGGGATCCCGCCTCTGATTGCGGGCCAAAGTACCTGGTGCCATCAGTTTCAAAGAGGGACTGACAACGCTAGAAAAAGGCTCACTAGACGCCTACAAAAATGGCACCTATGTTGGTAAGCCCCGACGATTTCCCAGAAAATATAGTGTGGAAGGGTCAGACCTCCAAGAACCAATTTAGCGCCGAAACAGTTTCATTACGGAAGCGCAGACCACACAAACAGATCTACTTTAATTACTCGCCTGAGCGATTGACTCCGCTCACGAACTTCAACATTGTTTTCGTCTTAATGTAAAAATACTGTCAATAAACTAAGAACATTTACGTCGGACGGCTAAGAAAAATCCCGGAAATTTCAAATGGGAAGTATTCCTCATCTGAGGGCCGGTGAGATATGCGTGGAGAAGCGATGAGTGTAGATATGCCAACCTAAAAATACCTTTCAATTAGACGAGACCGGGATCATGGATTGAAGCTAGGGGCAGTCGTACTACAGCCCTATCAATTGGCTTTCAGAGAACTGGAATGGTCGTCGAGTTTCGATTTTATAGCATAGGCATCACAATATCTCATCTTCTGACAGCAAAGAAAGAATAATAATAAACAAAATGTTGCATTAACAGGCATGTAATAAAGTAGCAAATTGCATAATTCAGAGTAGAAAGTAGGGGATCAGAGGTGCAAACACTGCGCAACGGGTATTGTGGACGTTGACTATACATAACTACTCCTCGACCTCATCAACGAGTGCCTTAGACTTTAGGAGTGAAGGAGATCCTTCATTCTTTGGACCGCGGTGTAAGGCAGGGGGTTTAAATTTAGAAAAAAGAACGGGTGTGCCATGAGTCGACCCGCCCCTGTCAAAGCTTTTCACCGATCGGCGTAGGCCTGTGCAGTGGCGCAAACTGGTTGAAGTGGATGACTGTGAGACGGTGTTTGGCGTGCTGGACGATGACTGAGATGTCCTTGAGCACTTTGGTGTAAGATCGCAGCTGCCGCTACTTTTGCGTTCCGTAGAGATAGATGGTTTAGATGGGTCTACCTTGCTAGGAAACACGTGCCTAAGCGGCGACTTTGTAGTCTTAACCACTTCAACAATGGAAGTGGGGTCGTTGGGTTGCTTCGAAGACTGTCGGCGTGTTAAGCCCGACCGAAGGAGCCTTTGTGAGACTGGAGTTACATTGCAACGCGATGGGAGCAGCCTCTTTTGGGGAGCCGGCGTAGTAATCGGTTTAACTGTATCAGAGGCGGCCACCGGTTTGGCTTTTTCAGAGGTTTTAAAAGTGAGTCTGGAGGTTCCAAGGAGACTTGTGGCCGGAGAACGTGGTGAACGTCTCAAGAACAATGCGGAAGGCTTACTTGCCTTAGAACAAGTCGAAAATACCACTATCTTCTGATTGTCTTTGACGAGGCCCGCGGTGCCATCATCTTCGGTGCTTTCACAGGCATGTGCGAGATCGGACGAATCGGGTGAGACTTGACTGTCAGAGTTCGCATCAACACGCGACCTTTTTGCTGAATGCCTGGTTACTTTCGCAATTGGTGACTTGCAGTTCAACTTCCGCGAACATTGAGATCGGGCGGCAGGATCAATCTCATCGGTAGTCAACTTAGCAGGAATATGCGGGCGTCTGCCAGAGTAACAGTTCGCTTTACTCACATGGGCTTTTGCCTCGCTTTCTGAAATTACTGACCCGCTGGAATGATTCGTACATACTTCAGCCGTGCCATGTGTTCTGAGTGCAGGTGAGCCTTCCAAAGGCAGCGATCCCATTGGCTCTAAAAATGTCTCCTTGGTATTGTCTTCAAAGGTATCAGGAATTTTTTGGTCGTCAAAGTTCCTTAAAAGACAAAGAGGATGGGCAAACTTGCATGTTAGGAATAAGTAAAATCGATCAAGGAAATAGTCGAAAATGACAAGGCAGGGGAACCTGACTTCATAACAAGCTTAATTTCAGGTTAGTAAAGGTAAGAACCCCGGGATAATAATCTTAAAGCAAGAGCTTTCCAAGATAAATTTATTAAAAAGTCGATTTGGCAAACACGTGTTTTCGGTAACTCTTCATCAGGCCAAAACGGTTATTAATGGGCTGGTGAGCACACTTTGGCAATAGACAGCTATTCACAGAGAGCTGGACTTTTTCAGAATATAATTTACCCCCGAGAGAGGTGATCCATCATAATTACGAAAAGACGAAGGTGGTGGTAGCCACCTCTCCAACCAATCGCAACGCTGACAAACATTTGTCGACAAACAGACAGGGTGATCGGGACTACCATGGTGTGGTCAGAAACGACCAGCATGGGTGAAGTTTCCAAAAAGAGCATGGAACACATTGTTTCAAAAAAATGAGTGCTGCATCACTGGGCAGTAGACAGAAACAGTAATGACCCAAAGTAGTCAAGGGTCGTCATTGACTAAGCTGCGTCACAGAGCTTCTTACCGACGGTAGTGGGCAATGATGTAACGAATTCGCCATCGTTCGGTACAACCCGGCTCTGCGCAATCACTAAAGGTTACTCTTTCAGTGTGGGTCGGTTCGGGAAAGTCCCACAGGCGACCCTCATGTGAACAAGTAAAACAGCCTAAACGCTTAACAAGAAAATAATGAGGCAGTTGGTTTTTTCCCGTGTATATTACAAATGCAGACGCTATAATGCAAATCCAAAACACAATGGTAGGGAACTTGAGGACGAAGTAGCCACTTGACTTGCTTTCGATTACGAGAAACACTTTCGCGACACCTACCACAATCTCCCATAACCATCATAGCCTAATGATAAGAGGTGCCCGGACCTGGAAACAGTAGCCAAATCCACGCCTACGCGGGCCATGCCTCATGATAATCAACACGCACACAAACCGGGCTATGGATGTGGGGTTTCGGATGTCGTCACAAATAATCACATCACGTGGATCACAGTAATGAGGAGCTGTTGTGTCTCAAAACACAGTTGAGAGCAGAAGCGTGATAGCTCATCGGTCTTAAGTCGACGTGGTAGCTTAGAAGGGCGTTTTCTTGCTCATATTATAGAACCAGGTGCCGGATCTGAGCTGAAACGACCCGAATTCCCCTGAACAGCATCTTCCTAGGAAGCCACTGCTAGGTACAACCAGAAAGTGCTCTAACTAAACTGAAAGTAAAAGGAAACCGTCTTTTTAGATGAAACGGCGGTAGTTAACACCACACCATTGGAATGCACCCGTATACGTCGCCGTGAACACTTCCTCGAACGTAAGGGTGGGCCAGTAGGAGTGCCCACTTCTCATCTTGTGCTCGTTTTTTTTTCAAAAGCTTAGGGAGTAATTTGATGCATGATGGCTAAATCCCATGAGTAACATGGAACACTGTCTTTACAACTCCTGGCACTTTACTAGAGCGGTGCTAACAGTCGTTCGAGACGTCGACCGAATTCAAATGAAGGGACAAATTGGTACCGGCACTCTTCTGTCTTCTCAAAACTCAAATGTAGTTGGATGGGAGTTAAAGGTGGGATGATGCGATAAAAATGTGTGGATTAAACTCAAAATGAAAAAAAACCTGGACAGAATTCTTTGCAACTCCGCGTCCGAAATCAATTTGGCGTCGATCGTGGGCTCAGTCGCCTGCTCTGGTGAATCCAATAACTGTAGCAGATCAAAGGTGTCTTTTGATCCTGGTAAAGCATCGATGGAGCGTCGTTTGCCAGAAGCCTGATTAGCCTTTAAAGTACTCTTACTGGCCATCGTTGCTGATTCAAAATCGTCAGAAACGTCCTCACCAAACTGGTGAAAGGAAACAAGGAACGTGATGATGTTTAAAAAATAAATTTGTGAAACACGCCAGAGGACTCTGTGGGATAGAAAACGAGAATGAAAGACTGTGTTCAATTGCACGCTAATTACAAATGTGTACATTAAAAAAGTGGACAAATGTCTTCCTTAAGAGTGCCTTTACCGCACTGCAGTGTTACGATCCACAAGTGGTGTGTGAAAATCTTATGCAATCACTTGGCAAGGTTGCACGTAGGCGATCCATCGACAGTTGGACCGTCGTTTCCAACGGCCTTCACTGTGTGCCCCACAGCGGGGCGGGCGCAGAGACGGTGACTTTCGCGTGAACTATTTTATAGTGATGGCGAACTTGTGATGCACCTACCTCATTTTCTTTCGTCATAACTTCCTGGGCCTGATGTCAAGATAGAGTCATGAAGACCGGAGGCGGGATCGGGCGCAAGAGGCTGGCGCGGTCTAAGCCTACGCCTAGGCGTGCCACGAATCCCCATGTACGGCATTTGTTATGGGAGCGCGACCCAATAACGTGCACAATACCCGATCTGGCTCGTGTGTTTGTCCAAAGGACTAGGAATTCACACAACCCGAAAGGAGAGCGGCTAGGATTCCGACTGCGTGTAACTTACGTAAGGACTACATTGGAAAGGAGCCATTGAAGCCTGACTCCACGTTCAGAAGGGAGGACCGAGTTATCCCGTTACTTAACAGCTTTCCAAGTCATGGCTTCTAGCGCACCGTGCTATATTCAAGCGTGTGGAGATTGTTCATAGTGAAGAAGATGCGCCGAGACCGTCGAGCTCACCCTCTCTTCCCTCTTTCAGACGTCAGTCCCCTGCCCGTCCAGGTCAGTCAATTGATGCAGGGGTTGGGCGCATTAACTGACGGTGATAGAGAGCCCGAGTAAAGTAGCTGACGTGGCATTGAGAGCGTTCTCACCAGTGTTGGGAGTCGGAGAAGTGGTAAAGGTCGTAGCCCTCGTTGTGGCGGGAACGATACAGGTAGATGAGAATGACGACGTCGGCTAAGACGCCGAGGCATCAATAGTGTGATAACTGGTGACGGTGGTGGTCGCCGATGTGAGGGTTGGTGTAGGAATGACGGTGGGGGCCTTTGCGGCGGCAGCAAGTGGAGTTATCACGCTGTAGCTTCATTAAATCCGGGAATGTCTGACATGACTGAATAGTGGGCGGAATGTCCATTGGCAGCCTGGACCTGGAGGGGGATGGATGTTGGCGTCGTGAGTTGGAGGCGCTTGGGGCTTGCAAGCCGCTCTTTTGGCTTTGGCAGCGGCGATCCGGTTAATTTCGTAGATTGCTACTTATTTTTTACCATTCTTCTTCAGGATGATCGGTCTTGGCCTAGGTTTTTCCAGCCCGCTAAATTGATTTGTAGATTCTTAAGGGAGGTGTACAGGCTGTTCTTGTAAATTCACTTTTGTGCGTCCTGTCGGCGAGCACCCGCGGCGACATCAGCATAGAAGGATCGCTTGGGTGGGCGCTTATCGTCCATCCTCACGAGGTGGTCGCTAGATTGTAGTTGTGGTCGACTCAGCATGGGGTGGCTGCCGGGGATTCTGATCCGTTACAAGGACTTTCGCGTCCGGCATTCTGTTTTGACACTTCAGCCTTAGTGTTCTCGGAGACGACTGAGATGGGTGATTGAGTTTCCAGGGCTTCATTGGCGTAGAGGGTGCATGGCCAGTTGATATGGGACGTGGTGTGCCCATCCTCTGTTGCTGATGGGTGCATGACCGCCGTTTTGGCCGTGTCGATGATCAGCCCAAAGTAAGCAAGGTTAAAGAAGAAGAAAGAAGGAGAAACAAAAGGAGAAGAAGAAGGAGGAGAGGTTAATGTTCCTTTGCATGACTCCTGTCGTGACATTGAGTACGCTGTTGTCCGCGTGGAAGGGTTCATAGACAGTGGTTGCTAAAGTCAGCATGGACGCTTACATTCGGTGGGTGTTGAGAAACTGGCTGTCGGTCCTGTAGACGATGCGAATACCAGGACATTACTCAAGACAGGCGACAAGCAGCATGGCAAATGGCAGCATGAAAATGTCTCTTTGACCGCGACGCGCGCCATGAATCCGTGGGGCTGAAGTGCCATTTACGTGAATCGCTCAAGATAGCATAATCTCGGCATGACTTTCCAGAGTCCACCGCGATTAACCGCCTCGAAGGCTTTCTTAAGCTACACAAAGGCAGTGTGCAACTGGGTCCACATCACCTGGCATTTCTCTTGTAGTTGGCGGACGGTGAAGGCTATCTCGACGGTGCCGCGGCTCCTTCGGAATGCGTAATGTCTTCCATGGAGGATTCCTTTTTCCTAGTGGATGTTCAGGCGACTGAGAAGGATGCGGACGAAGATTTCCCCTGAAATGCTGAAATTATCTAATAAGCGATACTATGATACCTAATTGTGCATCTTTGGATGGCCACAAACATGTGCGACGCGGAAGCCGCTCCGGGTCATAAATTTGTAGTCATAAAGACCGCAACTGGAAGTCATCGAGAATGAGCTCTCTCAAATGAAGCTTTAAAGTCCCGATAAAACGATACTGATTTTTCCAGGCACGTTTAGAATATCATATCATGCGCATGAGTCGTTTCGGACATTCAAATTTCAGTGTGATTCTCCGAGTTCACAGCAATTCACTATCGAATTCCTTTGTAAGGTCGTTGAAGGGCTGGTGTGCACTTCTCCTGAGGTTGGCATGCTGGAAGATCACGTCGATGTTGCCGTAGCTCCTTCGAAATCCACATTGACATTCTGGGAGGAGTCCTTGCTCCAGGCGCGTGTCAAGGTGATTGAGAAGAACGCAAACGACGATTTGTCCTGCAATGCTGAGACGCGAGAGGTTTCTATAATTGTTGCAGAGTTGTCAGTTACCCTTCCACTTGTAGGTGTGGATGATCGTTGCACTTATGAAGCCTTGAGGAATTTGTCCTTGATGCGACATCTGGAAGGGCGAGGCAAGCTTATCCATCAGTCTGGTCGCCGTACTCTTAGACTTCGACCGTGATTACGTCGGTTCCAGGGTGTTCAGTGATCAGGTTAAGCGATGTATTCCTTCCATTGCGTCTTGCAAGTGCATTTAGAACCCTCGCAAGCATTCGCATGGCGGACAGTAATGGTTCAGAGGGAGTACTGCCAAAGACAAAAACTGGGATGACCGTTTCTGGTTCAGCACATACCTCGAAGAAATCAGTAGAACCCGTCGAAGTAGTGTTCTTATACAGCAACAAGCGCTCGAGGCCCTTTTTGGCGAATGCTCGGGCGTAGATAGCCTCCTCGATGGTACCGGCAGAAAGCAGTCTGAGAACGAGGACAGGCTTCTCTTGACCAATCCGGTGGCATCTGGAATACAAGAGAAAGTGGTGAGAATAAAAAATCTACCACCGTGCACAAAGCGGTAAAAGAGCACTTTTTGGGATAGAGATGCGCCATTGGGTAGAATTCAAGCCCAGATGATGAGAAGGCATCAATAAAGGCGTTTTCCCATGGTTAATTTTTGTCCGCAACGACAAAGGGCCAGAGTCAGAGTACTTTAGACGCTCATTCTACCGCTTAGCATGCTGTCCGGGAAGCAGGCAAAAGACAAGTGGAATCCGGAACGTGGTCACGGTCTGTCAACAGCATTGATGCGCGTGTCAAGCTCAGCCTCCTAGACGGTAGAATCGAACCTTAAATTTTGTACCAAACATAAATAAGAGTTGAGAGGACGACCCGTGCATCAGCAGTGACGATGCTATGCTACATGCCCCTACCTCAAAGATGGGATGGCAAAGTGAAGAAGGCTGATTGGGCGCCGAAACAAGAAGTTTACCTGTAAAACCTACTGGAATCGTATAGCAGTCCGTCAAAGGAGTCAATAAAACAACAGAGGAGGCACTTTTATTGGACAGTGTAAGCAGTTGACAGCCTGTGCTGTCAGTCTGTAAATGGTTGTGCAGCTTGTCGAATGCGGCTAAAAATATATGTGTTCATCGGTCGAGTCCTTCTCCGAGTTCACGTCCTCGATCAGCTTACAGATTGTCCTGCGGTCTGCCTTAAATATGGGCGACTAGTTATTACAGCTGATCAATGAACCGAATACCGCTGTATTTTTGTGATCCCGATCCAGGTCTCGTCCGTTTACATCAAGGGCGTGGAGCACGGTAGATTACAGCACGATGCTCCCAACGGTTGAAGTGGCCTTTGATTTTCATGACGCATTTAAGTATGCCATCTGCTGGTCGCTGTGCTATCTCCATCCGCTGGTTTCACAACAATCTATCCGCATATCTCAAACATGTTCGTAATATGCGATAGAACACGCCACATATCTAAGTCGTTTTTATCGGGGCGGGTGCTCTGAGAGGCAAAAACGAAGATGCGGTCTATGGAAGCTTTGGATAACCACGCCGTGTAAATTGACATGTTAGTATACTCCTAGGAGACTTAGTGGTGGATTTCGACAACTACTTTGGAACTTAAGTTGACTGCAGGTCCAGCAGGTTCATTTAAGTTTATTTAAGGGGAATGTAGGTGCTGCGCCTTTGAACTCCCTATCTGTCATAAGGAAGGAAAGTATGTCAAATAGTTGGAAACGGAAAGACTAAACAGCTACAAAAGAATTATCGGAAACTGTACGGAAAAACAGATTATTCCAAGTGTTATAAACACCGACAGTACTAGTTACATTGCAAAGTAGTCAGTTTGTGGACAGTTGTGCCAGAGAAAAATTGGTATAGTTTCAGTCATCTGTAGGAGCCATTGTGAATATCTGTGTCCGCGTGCAATGAATTGGGAACCATGATAAAATTGAAAAAGGACGAAGGTTACTGAAACGTTGAAAGTAACATTTCAGATAGGAATTAATTTTTAGTGCGGAACGTTAAGACGATATCGGTCGGGTGACAATATGATGTGCAGTGGTGTGCGCTCAAAAGCCTAAACGAATGTGGACATAACGATATCTGCAGGTAGAGAATTTCAAGCTTCAACCACTCTGTTGGAAAAGGGCTTCCGTGAGTCCAGCCCGGCGCCAGTCATACGTAGTTCGACATATTACGGAGTTAATGTCAGTTGCACGGTTGCAGAACTAAAGTAACTGGTCGACAGGTATTTAACTGCGTAAAAAGGCAGTCAGCATATCTGTAACATTTGGACTCAGTTAGTGCTTCAATAAAGAATACCGGCGAGGTAACGTCAATCACTGTTGCTTGCCAAAAATCCCATTTATTAAGTGAGAAAATCAAACCTTAGACTAGACGTGAGTCATTAGGTCTGTAGTTTCACAGCGCCCGCGAAGGTGAGGGAAAATGCACCGCTTAAATATGCCATCAAAGCAGACTCCGTCCTTAGCATCCCGGATTAACCTGGGGACCAGAATATGATCGCCCCGCTAGTGTTTTGTCAGATAATGGACTAAACGGCCTATCGTATCACTAAAGGGCACTCCAACCTACGGACTGGCAAAGTGGCTGTTCCAACGTCTCAAGTTTCTAACCTCCGACTCGAACACCACAGTCAGCTTTTCAACGCAATTCTCGGAGAAACTTAAAGGAGTAAGTCTCCTGCCAAGCGATATCATGGTTTCCTTTGATGTCACGTCCCTTTTTACTTCTATCCCGCAGGACCTGGCAGTCGAGACCATCGAACTACTCCTACGAGAGAAATACGACGAAACAAAGAATCGCCTCGGACACGCCCAAATCATCCAGCTCCTTAAGTTCTGTCTCAAGACGTACTTTACGTTCGACGGAACAATCTACGAGCAGGTGAAGGGAACGCCAATGGGTTCGCCGATTTCGGGACTCATAGCCGAGGCGGTCCTACAACGGCTGGAGTCGCTGGTTTTCCGACACCACAGACCGAAATTTTGGGCTCGGTATGTGGATGACACCTTCGCCGTCATCGAACGGTATCAGGTACTGACGTTCAAAGAACAACTCAACGCCGTCTCCCCGGACATTCAATTTACGATGGAGGAGGAGGAAAACAATCAGCTGGCCTTCCTGGATGTCCTCGTCTGCCGCAAAGATTGTGGTGGCCTAAAAACCAAAGTGTTCAGGAAAGCGACAAATACGACGCAAATACTGAACTTCAATAGCAACCACCCGATCAGTCACAAACGCAGTTGCGTAAGGGCGCTATACCGGCACGTTGAGACGCACTGCAGTGAAATGGAAGACAAGGTTGCTGAATTACAATATCTTCGACGGGTAATGAGAGCCAATGGTTACCCGCGCAACTTTGTCAACCAGTGCATACGAAAAGGACACCAGAGACCAAATCCAACCGGTCCCAAATTTTGGCGGGCTCTTCCGTACGTGAAGAACGTCTCGGAAGCAGTCAGTTGTTTTTTCACTCCACTTGGAGTTGGGGTTGCACACAGGCCGGAAGCAACCATTAGACGCCAAATCATGAGGCCAAAAGACCCGCTGCCACGGCAGAACACGTCGGGAGTCATTTACCGGATCTGGTGTAGTTGCGGACAGAGCAATTATGTCGGAGAAACTGGGAGATTACTCCGTACGCGAATTGCCGAGCACGCAGCAGCAGTGAGGCGGGGAGACGCTAACTCTCGGGTGGCGGCACACTCGACGGGACCCGGCCATATTTTCAAATTTCAAGAGGCCGAAATCCTCGCAAGGGGTGACAACCGCGTGAGCCGCGAGCTGCTCGAGTCATAGTTCTCAGGCCCGCAATGACCTCCCGGTAGCCTATACCGTACTGCGATTTTCCCTGGACAGGAGAATCAGTCACGTGGGGAGGGCGCGGGCGAGCAATCATCACGGTGACAGTGAGCCAGTTTGCCGAGCAATCGTCACACCAGCATCGAGCACGGATGACGAAATCGCGGCAATTAACAACTCGGACTCGGACCGACAAGCCACCACCGCATCAATTACGACCCCAGCGGTGATTGCGAGAACTGTTAATTGCGGTGCGCATACGGTCCCAAGGCAGCCACGGGCTATAAATACTGCACTCCTGGTGCCACCATCACCTGTATCTGCGAATGTCTCTGATGATGGATTCGAGTGAGGATCCGAAACGTCAGACAAATAAATTTCATGTTCCAGTGATCGCATCTTCATCTTCATAATGGACCAAGTTAAGCTACGAAAGATACACTATCCCTGGAACGAGTGCAATCGTGTCTCCTTCGCGACTGCTACTTGAAACTTGTCTTTTCGCTTCTATCGGCAAAAGCCAAGTCACCTCAATTCTTAGAGATAACAGTGATTTCTTAGTTGTCTTACTAGCTTTTTCGCCGACGACGTTTTTCTTCAAGGCTGGTTATGGTCAGTTGCTGAGCTTTTCTCCATGCTACAGCGTTTATAGTTTATCCCAGGGGTTTATATTAACACCGTCGGCGGCTTTTAAGAAATCCACAAAATACAAAACCTACGCCAGAGTCCCTTTCCAGCGCTGTAGTAAAGGCCTGAAAATAGGTTGGCGTCGCTTGCAACGGTCGAAATATCATATACCGTCGCCTTTAATCCGCTATTAAGGTTACATTCGACGCGCACATTGAGAATGAGCAGTTAGTGTCCTGTTTCTTTGTACTTTATGGGCAGCATATCTTAGAAGTCTTCATTGAGCGGATATTGTCTCGTGTAATCATCTTCAGGGTAAAAAGATTGATCAATTGTCGGTTATAAAGCCTCACCAACCATTCCTCTTCTTATTTAAGTGTCCGAGACTCTATTGTTCACTCCTATTAATACTTAAGGCCATTATCTGCCCTATACATCTGCACAAAATACAAAAAAACTTATCTGGGTGCACCTCAGCGTAGATGAAAGTAGTACTTTCGGCCACCAAATCGACGACAGGCCCTAAGGTGCTGTCCCAGTATAAGGACTGGTAAGGTACAGGCAAGGATTTAAGAGTGAGAGCAAAGGGAAAGAAATGCGGCTGGACGAACCGGTCTTGAGCCTGGAGATCTAGCTGTGGATTCCAGTCGGAATCATGAATTATCACAGTATCTGCAGCTGCTTGAAGGTTCAGACCGAGGCCACCAGCTCGCGTGGAAAGCAAAAATATGGGTAGCTCTGCAGCGGTTGTTGTATTAAATCGATGAACAGCCGTCTGGCGCGTTTCGAACCGCATCGCGCCGTCCAGGCGTACCCAGTCCCATTTTCGGACTTTCAATAATTCTTCGATGATGTCCAGAGCCATGGTAAATTGCGAGAAGATCAAAGTCTGCGAATGAAAAATGGAAAAAACAGTACTAGTGCCCTTAAGAGGGATGACTGGCGTAAGCTGTCAGAGCTCGTCGCGGGAACCACTTGCGGCGAAGTACGAAATACCGCCAACAGTTAAAGAACATCCATTTAATTAGTTTTAAAGCAAAATTCAGAAAGCAGTTCGTTTGGTAACCAAACAAAACATACAGCCACACAAAGTTGCACCATGCCCATTGTAAGTAAACACCCAGCCTGGAGCATGCGTAAAAATGCAGAAAGTTCGCTGCTGCAAATATTCTTTTATTCTAGTCAATTAGACTAAAGATTAATGGATATCTCTGACTGATTTGCATAATTTATCCGATCTAATTGTGAAAAACTCCACGGTCTCGGCGGGATTCAAACCCACGAGAGAAAGTGCAAGGCCTGTGTACAGCCGACGCTCAAGCTGTTTGAGTTACGAGACTGCGAACGGGAGTTTAATAAAATTTGGGTCAATTTGCCAGCCCAAGCTACTGCAGTGCGTGGGATCCAACTCCAAATAAGTAAGCTGACTGGTCTGGTACTTGCTTGCTGTGGGTTCGAACCCCGCTGTGGTCGCCGCATTTTTCACAAATGCGTCAGATGTAAACTAAAAATGCCTACAACGATGACTGAAGTTGAGCTTGCCAAAGACTTTTGATAAATATAAAAGCATGTCTCCGTCCGTTGCTAGCATCGAGTTCGGATACTGACGAAAATACTTTGGACAAACATACGCAAACCAGTAACTTAAATATGCAGATACAGTTGAGGTCAGCAAGAGCATTGACGTTGGCATGAGCAACCGCCGCAAGGCTGCGCGGCGCGTCAGCAGGAGCGGAGACGGCCCCCACCAGGAATTTTATCGATTTTTATCACAACCGCCAATGCCGCGTGGGAGAGGGTGAATAAGGCAGCTGTTTGAATGCTCAGGTCTGCGCGTGTTTTCGCGCTTTCGTCCCACACGTTCGTTTGAGCATTGATAACTAAAATGGCTTCCACGATATCGATTTGCTGGAGTGCGTTGTCGGACCGAAAGACAACAGGAGTTATTCGCAATTCATATTACGACTATTTTGGTTAAAATAAGCTAAGCACAGGAGTCAGGGTAGAACAAACTCACCTTGTGTCCCTCTGCCAATAACTTCTGTAGCAGTTTGTCTAGAAGACACATCTTCC
>CACRXP010000766.1:80270-137342 GCA_902702965.1 Spirometra erinaceieuropaei
GAAAACCCCTACTACCACCATATGCGCATACACTTGGCTTTGCGCCATAGTTCAGAGAAGTAGGAGTACACATCTCTGTCCGACCAGCTATCTGATGTGTCGATTTATATGTAGCCCTGATGATGGGCTCAAGAAATGGATCGAAAGCCCAGTCTAGATCACTAGTTTTACCAACCTACATATCATTCCCAACTTTAGTGGATTAAACCGAATTCCTTATCAAAGGGGGGCAGGCCAGAATTAATGAAAACCTGCAAACGTACCTTTTGAATCGGTGCCATGGCCACTCGGAGGACAACTTCACGCTTTGGCGGCAAGAAGACATTCGCCTCAGCCTTTGTTCGACGCAGCATGAAAGGTCGAATGACTTTGCGCAAATTGGTAACAAGGGCATGTTCAGCCTCCTGAGCAGCCAGGCGATCGCGTCCCACCTGTTCAACCAGTCCGATCGGATCAAACCACATCTGTGGGAGAAAGAAATGTTTCGATTTGACCAAATAACTCCCCAGAAAGGTGCAAAGACGACTGAGGTAGTCTAGATCCTTATCTACAGAGAGCCGCACCTGATTATTTTAGAATCATATGGATGGAGAAGGAGGACATTTGAAGGTTGGCAATGGGTTTGACTTGCTTTCCTTATCTCTCAGTACTATCTTACAACACGAGCGAGTAGTTAGAAAGTCCACCACTTAAGGGTCAGGATGAAGTTCTCGGCTAGAAATGTGATAGATATAATAGAGGGGACGACAGTTGAATCATTTTAGCATCCTGATTCAAAAATACGTTCGATAAATTCAAAAAAAGTGGCAGGGAGTCGTGGTTTCTCGCTCCGGTACCTAGTCATTAGTGAACATGAAATCATTAGTTAATGAGAGGCTCAAGACATTCTTTTTCTGCGTCAGGCTTGCAACTCGCACCTGCAGCGGTGATGCCAATGGCGATCTAAAGGAAGGACATCAGCTTTTAATCCGGCTGTACATATTAGCTTTAAAACGGCCTACGTCTTAATGCGCTTGAGACAAAGGTTTTTGGGCTGTTGTGACTTTTACGACTACTATGAGTTAGCCCTGCATTCAGATCTCTGCATATTATACAGCGCAACCTGGTCAGTGAGAAATGAGAGAGTGCGGCAGATGCTGCGCAATTCTGCTCCACTATCAACTAACTCCTCACGGGTCCTCGGTGCTGCGCCCATTCCGCGGGGCACACGGTGGAAGTTGCCATTCGCAACAGTCTAAGTATGATGCTCTACAGATCTGTTTTTTGGATGTCAAGGAAGAGCAATCATGAAAAGCTGAGCTGATTCAGAAAAATAAGCCTCTATGGGGTAACATAATTTAACATTTCAACGTTTAACCTAGTCGTGAGACTTAAAACTCATCTTTTGATCTGTCTGTCAAACTTATACAGGCTCGACGTTGGCCAGCTTCTGAATCTAAGGGTTGGCCGATTTCTAATCAAAGGGAGGAAGAAGAATGGAAAAGGGGTGATGTGGTGAAAAGCATGACAGTTGATTACTCACAGAAAAATCGGTTCCAAGAGGAAAGATTTCTGGAAGTATAAAATGCAGTAGAGACCACAGCTCACTGACGTTGTTCTGCAGTGGAGTTCCCGTAACAACCAGTCGGATGTCCGCGTCGAATTCCTTTAAACACTGGAAGAGTTTTGAGCTAGCACGTTTAATTCTCTGGGCCTCGTCAACGACCAAAGCCTGCATACAGATTGCCGACAGTTTAGTGCGTAGACACTGATAATCAGGAAAGGAACTGAAATATGATACAGAAAAGTGATAAATATGACTACCTTGAAATTTATCTTTTCTAAGAAGCTGGCGTCACGAATCGCAACTTCGTAAGTTGTAAGTACAACGGGGAGAGTGCCCGGCTCGTCAGTCTGTAGTGTTTTACTGCCTTCCGTATCACATGTAGCGGCTTTGCAGCTCGAGAGAGGGGCATCGTGGTAAGGAGATGACATCGATACAGGCTTTCCGTTGATTTCCAAAGCGCTTTTGTCTGACGATAATCGGTCTGTTTCTTTGTTGATTGTTTGAGGGAGGTCAACACCAGAATCGTCAGTAGTGACAGCAGACTGTTCCCCAGCAGACGACAGATCCTCCCATTTGCCAGTGAGGTCGGGTCCAACCACATGTTTCTCAAATAGAGCAGGGGTCTTTTTGGGGTAAAGTGGTTCGTTGCACTTTTGCTGCTCCAAATCCGTACTGATGGTGCATTCTTCCACCGTGCCCCCCTGATAAGGATGCTCAGACTTATGTGAAACCCCTAACTGCAAGTCAATAGAACTATTAAAGGAATTGTCCCATTTTAATGACAAATTCGGGAATTTTTCCCTCCAACGGTCTTCCGGCTTCCTTCCGGATGCACCATGCTCCTCTGCAAAGGGGACATTGAGGACCTTGTGGTTGGATGGCTCGTTTCCTGTTGAAAGGTCGCTAAGACAGTGATCGGGTCTATTTGCTTCGTCCGTAACACTGCACTGAAGACCAGGCGTTTTGCTGTCTTTTTTCCCAACATCCTTGAAACCCTCCGGAGCTAAAGAGGGACTTTGTGGTCCTGAATCCGGCGTGGGTAGTACAAAGTTCGTGAGAAGGGAATTTTGCAGGGCTTTAGGCAACTGTTCTGTTGTACTTGAGTTGGCTGATTCGACCTGGAGCGAGGGGGAAGCAAACTGTTCTGTGGGAGTTGGCAAACGGATCTCAGTATCGCCAGTTGGTGGAGGACAGGAGAGCAAGTCCTTGCCCCGTACGACCCCCTCGCAGACATTCGGCCGGATGGCTTCAGATCTTACCGGCTTTCGATCGGGGTAAGGTTCCCTTTGCAGAATGCAGGGTATGTGCTCGGGCGCCCTTTCTTCCCGCATCTCGTTCTGGCAAACATAAAGTGGTGGGCATGTACTTTTCAGTTCCACCTCAGAGGTCGAGCCATCCGGCTCAGTGGCATTTGCAGGACCGGGAGTTTCAGTCTTTTCACAATGCCCTGCAGGAAGCGCCTCAACAGTAACAAAACCTCCAGTCAAACTGCTTAACGCATCTACTTCCTGAGCAAGAGTACGTGCTTCATACTCACTCCCATCATTTGTTGCTGAAAGCACTGCGTTTATAATGTCTTCTAAATGTCTCCAAGCCTCATCATCAGAAACTTTCTCGTGCCGCTGCGACTTTAACGATTCCAATGTGCGAGTGCGGTCTACTGAGGGGAGACTAGTAGGGAGCACGGTTTTTGTAGTGCCTTCTGTCAACTGGGATACAGAGTTTTCTTCTGAGCCTCGTTCACAAAAGGACGTTCTTGTCAGGCATGCGCTGAAATTTTTGGATTCTTCTAAGGCACTTTCCTCAGAAGGTTTGTCTAACAGGCGACGTTTCTTTCGCCTCTGTCTGTGAAATAAGTCATTTTCTAGTGGTAACGTCGGAGGCTGACTAGATTGAATGGCTTGGATGTATACGTCACTTCTGTCAGCCTTCGCAATAAACTGTTCATAATCCCTCTTGGTATCAAAAGAGGGCTGAGAAATAACAGAGTTTAGGAGTTCGGTCAAATGCATCAGTTCAGGTTCAGGCTCTGATGGTTGATTGGACGGAAATATCACAATCGAAAGCATTCCGACCAGCCAGTGGGCATCTACACTCACTGAAGAATTCGTCCTCGAAGTACTTCCACTTGTCGTTACTACTTTAGGCTTGCCAGTGAACTGAGGACGCTGAATAGGTGTTGACACGGTTAACTGCGCAGATGTAGGCCTCAAAACTGGGACAGGATGGCGTGGGGGCTTAGCCAGAATCTCCGAGATGAGGGATTGAAGATGCGGATAGCAATTCGGTTTTTGTTTCGTACACGAACATGGTGCGTTCATTCTATTTCTTAATTTTCCCTTGTCCTGACAGCTTTGCTCTGCGGATTCTGCTTTGGTTAAGCACTGCACGCGGGCTATTTGCTCACGCAAGGCGATTCTCTCCAGGTTGTTTCCATAGTAAATTAGGCGCGGTAAGTCAGGGGCAAACATATCCATCTGCTCTGCCCAGCTGTGCAGAACAGACAATGGGGCAACGACTAGAAAGGGGCCTTTGGCGCCATCCGCCACGAGTGCTGCGAAAGAGGCAATTATCTACAAGACAGAAAAAAGATGCGCATTGAAGCAATGCTAGCTCATAACCGACAACAAGCATCCAAATATACAGGAAACATTTGAAACAAACGATCCACAAAAAGACACCTTTGATAAAAGAGGGTCAATTTGCTCCTTAAATGTCATTCATTGTAGGTGGACGAAAGTCTGTTCGAAAAAGGTCAAATTAACGGATTTTTCTGGATCCGTTGATTTGTTTAAGCAAGAATCAGAAATAGTTCGATTACTTTCTGAGTCTGGCGCTTTCGCCGGCATTAGAAGGATCAGTGGTTATTCACTCTTAATCCGAAATTCGTCTCTCCGAGTCCGTGGTTTAGCACCTGGTATGCGTTTAAAATTTACTAACGTCAGCTCTCAAGTAGAGAAAACGAAATTCTGGCTAGGGAACCAGTAAACACGGAACTTGTTGTCAAAGTGCTCCTTTTTACTCTAGAAAGCGTAGGATTTCAGAATTTGACAAGATGAAAGACGGTCTGTAGAAACTCTAGATGACAAGATTTTTCGAAACTAGTCTACAGTTACCCTAGGTGTGGTTTGACACCTACCGAGTCTACAGCTAGCCATTTCCGTTCTTTTTCGGTCAAAAATTCCATATTTACGGGTTTTTATTTTCCATCTATATTTTAAGCCTTAGTTAACGCCTAGATGACAACCGAAAATTACGTCACCTATAGCAAAGCAAAGGCTTCAGGAGCATCGAAAGTCTAGTAAGAAACGTATGCGCTATTTTAACAGTCCAATCCTATACATGAACTCCACAGCTTCATGAATTCGGGCTTTTTTTCTTTTCAGGACACCAATTGACTAGGTGGGCGATTTCGATGAACTTCGCAGAACGCAACACGAGCCTTCAGGGCACATACGTGTCTTCATTTGAGGAGTCCAACGTAAATCAGGTTGCTTCTCACCCAAAAATGATATTGGATAAGCACACAAAATATTCTACAGCAAATTATGGACCGTTCACTGACATAGAACAAGGACAACCGGACTGACAACGTGTGTCTTGATTTTCACCATCAACAAGGCATACACCGGCTTCAGACTACCCCAGACTGCTTATTCTTTGCAGAAAACTTGCTGGCTGTTTCCTTATAGCTATGAGACTGGTTTCAATGGATGCAGATCTATATTCAAGAGTACAACAATAAGCTCGCAGTTGAGGCTTCGACCGGAGCAATTGAGCAAAGGATGCGTCCAACTTAAATAAATAGCAGACCATTTTCTGCTCCTGAGACCGACAGCTGATCAGTTAATTTTAATTAAATAAGATGAATGCAAATACCGCCGGTTTATCGTCGTTATCGGATACAAGGTCGCTTCAATGAAAAGCAAGTCGTCTGTTAGCAATCCCTACCACCTAATGCGGGGCTTCTTTGCTATTAAAAGTCAATGAATGGATGCTCGCTTACCCTAAAGTAAATCCCTGACAGAAACTAGTGAGTAGCAAACACTGACGAACTTAGGTTGGATGGTGCTGATAACACATCAACTAGACTTCATCGGCAGAGCATCTGTGCAGAGCGTCCGCCTGCACTTTTGACAGTGAGTTGCCCAAGAGTATGGCCGGCTGAAGACAAAGAACATAAAATTGGAAGAGCTGCAGTCGCATTCTTCATGCTGTCTTTTTCAGACTACCACTAGGCAATCTGCTGTGGGACCGAAGCCCTTACAACTACGTCATATACCAATAAACAAATAGGTGAAACGCGTCCTGGTCGTCAGTGGGCACCTAAGTTGAGCGTACAATCAAGCCGCTGTGATTAAGACTAGTGTAACAACTTACTGGCCTAGGTATTTGCCGCCAATGATCTTTTTAGTAAGAGACCGAGAAAGAAGAATCGTTAAGAGAATCGACCACCTCCCATGTCCAAATAAAACTCAAGAACTTTCATCCCTCATTTACAATATTAAGAAGAATAATGTGAATATACAAATGTAATCGTATAGGAAAGATTTGGCGGAAGCGTAAGCTTTCGATGAACTAGCATATTTTAAGTAATTACTTGAGTCCTGTCAGACAACTCACACTATAATGGCCGTGCAGTACTGCAAATTTCACCACATTTCACTGTGTGCCAAAGCCAATAAACTGTAGACACTCTGTACCATAAGATGGGAAAATAATTTATCCAGCTATTTGAATATCTCACAGGTAAATCATATTAGGCAAAATTGTCAAACGCCAATCCTCTTTTGCCGTGGTTGTTGAGGAATTTCAAATGCAAATTTTAATACAGGAAAAGTAGAGAGACCTGTCTTCACAAATCAGAAAATACAAACTCGCCATTACCTGAGCAGTTTTCCCAAGTCCCATCTCATCAGCTAAAATGCCGTTTAGACCATTTTCGTATAAGGATAAGATCCATTGAACTCCTTGCTGCTGGTACGGCCGTAGAGATTGGCCGCTGAAGAGTTCGGAGGCTCTGAGAGAATTACTCTTGCCTGCTAGGAAAAGACAGTAAAGATGCGAAGTAGACTGCACTTAATATGAATGTGGTCGGTATCTCGCGGAAAAGTAGAAGCTACGCAAAATAAAATTCAAAGCCCAACATCTACTTCTGAGAAAGCAATATAGACACTGAAAGGTTCCCTAGATGCTTAACCTAGATGCGTTTCCTACACAACTAAAATGGCCGGAGTACGGATTGAAACTCGTTTCTTAGACTTCCGATCTTATGAGCACCTCAATTCCCTCCGGAAATGTGACCATGTCGAGTGGGTGAGCCTTAAGCATAAACCTAGTAGCAAAGCCGTTGGAGGAGCCGCATGCAAGTAGTGACAGAACTACATATCAGCTCCAAGAAACTCAGTCCTAAAAATGTCTCATTCAATTTATTGTCCTATATTTGGCGACTCCGTGTGTTTCATGACTATATAGCTTCGGGAATACTTTACGCAGGCGTCTTTTTAAACTAGATTAGATGGCTATAAAGAAAAACAAAGTCGGCAAAATCCCGAGAGAATGCCGTTGATCCCCAATTAGAATTATGCATGATAAGTTAAACAATGCGAAAATGTGAGCTGTGAGTCCATCACTCGGGTGCAGTTGCACGAAAAATAAACGACAACGGCAGAGAGACGGTCTCGATTTTTATAGAAATCGTATACCAGCTTACCGCAGGAGCAATTCAGAGAGGTAAAACAGCAGTTTAGAAACGGAACTTATAAGTTTACTTTTTTGTCTGGAATTTAAAAATTACGTATGAAAAACGTCTCTGCTAACATGCAATTTCAGAAGACTTTAGTGTAGCATGAACGTATTATCAGTGATAGCTCGAGTTTCCAAATGCAGTCCCTCAAAATGATTCACATTTACATACTAAAACGGAACATTAAAACCTAACACATGGAGGTAACAATACAGATCAGACAATACAACTGACAGAGCCTAACGTAATAATCTACAAACCAGAGGGAATAACCGAAAGTGAATCGTAAAAAAAGGGTAGAGCTGGGCTAGTTCTCACCAGCAATCATAATTTAGATACCAAATCCACTGTTTCTTTTCAATCAGAACTTTGTAATAATAATAACCTATGCATAACAACCGCTTACTAATGGGGAAAAATAATGATTTCGCAGTAGCTTTATAGAATACAAAACGAAAAAAATGTCAGATATGTTGGGATCTTAATCACAGAGGAAAAAAGTCTCTTACCTATTTTCTTTTAAATAAGATACCCGCAGTAAATCACTTTATTATCTACTGGTAACGCTATAAATTCGTGCCAAGTGGTACGCAACGATACTTTATAGAAAAGGAACACTATAGTCGGTCATATTAACTGGCATGTCAGTTAGTTAGGCTTTTCAAAGACGCCCGATCCCATGTCGACGCCTGTTTGCCGAATTTAATCGCCTCGGGCTACGCCTCCCCAAGTCGCCGAAGAAGGCGCATCAACTTACTGCATGCGTGTGGTCAGTGTCTGCCAAGATCGCTGAGAAAATTCAGTCAATCGCAACACTAGCTGGAGACCAGGATAGCTGTTATCAGGGATCATGCCAGGAGAACTTTAAACACGGAAACGTATATTCAGAAATAACTGCCATATACATCCGTTTAAGCCTGGACGAAAAAATGCGTGTCTCGGTGCATAACGCGCAAACGCATATGAGAAAGGCGAGTCGTTTATCAATTGACAAAGGTAATAGGACATATGTCTTGCAACCTATCTTTAGCATATTTTATTAAAAAAAACCAATGTGTTCGACAAAAAACAGATAGAGTCAGTAAATACCTGGATTCTCCTTTAATCTTTGTCTCGTTGTATAAACGTATGCTTCAATCTTCTCAAGTACATGCAAGACATCGTGATAATCGCAACTGCCAGGACCAGACATAAACACGTAAGACGCGCCAAACACTTTATCAGCAATTTGCGCGAGGCGAGTCTGTCAAACAAAAGGCACTGAATGCATTAATTTCTCGCTCTACAAAGTAAGAACTAAGTACTACACAAGATGTTCAAGATGCTTTACTTAAACTACGTACCCTTATTCCACTTATTGAAGTTGTCAAAAGCGAGATCAAGAAGCCGAATTTTAAGGGATGTCTGCAGGTTCCTAAACAATTTAGTGGATTTTATCCAATACACGTTGTCAAAAATCAAACTGAATGGGGAATCAATTCTTCGGTTGCTTTTACCAGAACTTCTAGACACTTTCACAGTGTGTATTTTCCGAAAGAGTGTGCAGATATAATGAATCGTAAGTTTGTTGTGACAACACTCAACCGTACTCATGAAATGAGTGTTCGACGCAGCTCACAGGCTTGGCTAAACAAAGCACTGAGCAGGCGTAAGCTAACAAATTAAGTAGGAAGTTAAAGAGCAAGTGCTATTAAAGTGCTAGTGCTGATCATACAGTAACATGAGCCATTTCAATAAACCCTTTAGTGTGTTAGCAAAAATTTCAGTGTATATTTTAACCTTACAAGACATCATACTATCAACAAAGGTGCTAATTAGAAGCCCAGAAACGCATGTTTTGCCGATACTCTGTCGTTGCATCGCACAGTTGCGAGGGGTTCGGCTCGTCAATGGATCCCCCAGCGCCCCCCCCCCGGCGTACTTTCTGGCCGATACTCCAGCGACTAATGGCCAATGACTAAGGTGGCTGGTAGACTAAGGCCCAAAAACTCACACATCAAATATCGGTCTGCGCCAGTATAAACGGAGTTAGTCTAAGTTAGCAGTAAATTTTGAGGAGATTTAAAAACAAAAATGCCAATGTATGTGATGCTCACGCTGCAAATTAGTGTTACAGAAATAATCCAATATCACCGTCTACCGAACATGCTGGCGAAGATGCCTCTTACATATCACAAATACAAAAACTGTGTTGGTCCAGCACAAACAGCAGATTAGCGTACGGCACGCTTTATTGGGCTGCTACTCGTTGAATTCGCAGTACAGGTGCTGTGGTGTCACTCCTAATCGCATGCATATTCCGCGTCAGCCAACTGCACCTGATAAACTTCCGGTCTTTCTGATACAAAGTCGATGTGGAAGGGGAGGGAAGGTTGCGGTATATGCGGCGCAAGTCACTGCCCCTGCGTCCACACTGCTATTGGGCACATGGTACACACTGCCGGGAACTAGAGTCAAATTGTCGTCTGTCAAATTCCCGCTCACGCACACGAACGGGACTTTGGTCAACTGACACGTATTTTAGTCATGGAGCTTGTACAACAAATGACGAATAGAAGCGTCCCATAACTTCTATCTAGTGAATATCACTCCAATCCGGCTTGTTCCATTATGTGCAGATGCAGTCTTCCTGTCCAGCTGATAACCTGTTCCGAAAGATAGATAGATAGATAATTTTTATTAAAGACCCGTCGGGGTCCCATCAAAGCAAGTTAAAATAAATTTACATGCGAGTTTTAGACGAGGTAGGCCGAATCTTTACAAAATGCAATTCATAGGTTCTGAATTAGAAGTCCATTGAGAAACATGATGATTGAGGGGTGAAAAAAACTCCTTACAAAAAGGTAAAAATGATTGGATTGATTTTACAGGAGAAAAAAAAACCCTCCATAAAAATAATAGCAGAAAAAAGCGAGCAGGACTGGCCTGTAGGTGGCGGTATGTAACGGAATGTTGTCGGTCATCGTCAGGGTAGCAATAAATCTCAGCCTTGAGGGGTACGTATGCGGGTCAGTCAGGACTGGCTTGCATGTGGCATTGTATACGGGATTCACAATTAAGATCGTCTGGGCCGGATTGATACGCCGCGTCAAAGAGGCCAGACGAGAGGAACCCAGATGCGGTCGGCCACAGCACGCTTCGAGCTCAGCCGAGCAGTGGGGAAGGGAGGTACGACCGAACTACTAGTAGACAGTGAATACTGAGGGTTCCGCCGTGAGCGTCGACAGACCGCATGAGGTCGGAATGCGGGAGATGACATCAAAAACCGCGAAAATTGTCGCTATGGGGGAGGAGTGATAGCAGTGGATTTAGAAACCAATTAAAAACAGGGGTTTCTAATGATATAATTAAGAGTTACCACTAGATCTACCACTAAATCCCAGGAGGGCCCTTCTCGAAGTCAAGAATCTGAGTGTTCGGGAATGAGACCGTTAACAGTGCCTTTATGCTTTCCGGTGTAAGATGGTTGCGTAATTTCGACTTGAAGACCAGTAACTTAGGCGATAATCTAATTTCAGGCGGAAGATTATTCCAAAGGATGGCATATTTGGAAGCAAAGAAGAGGGAGCGCTTAGATGTAGTACAAAGAGACGGCGGAATCACCATACAGGAGTTGCGCGTCGCATAAGCCCGATCTCTCGGAGTGAGAGTGTCAATGTGCGGAAGACTGGAGCTAGAGTTGATGCGAAAAAGGAAGCGCAGGCCAGCTTCGAGTCTTCTAACCCACAAAAACTTAATGTTCGCCAGCTGACATCTCTGAGTATAAGAAATACTGGATGAAGCTTTTTCGGTCACATGTTACAGGATTTAATTCCCTGTCGAATAATTTTCGTTCAGTACTCCCCAGCATATTATGGTACGACTGTCAAATGACTCCATAATCTGAAACACTTGTGGCGCACCTTGTTTAGCTTAAACTTTCCAAGCAAATGTGCTTTTAAATGTGGTAGATATATTTAGTCATTGTGTCTCCTAATAGTACTTAACAGGATAGTAGGGTAAATCATCTTCTCATGCATTTGAGTATGCATTGACAACTTACAATAAAAATATCCGCGGATGGAGGCAAATGTCCAAACTCGAGGTGCATGCACTATTAAGCAAAAAGAAGACAGGCGGAACACTTGAAGGATCTTTTTATATGCCTGAGCTTTAAAAATCACGCTGTAGTCCAACGTCATTTATAAAGCTCAACTAAGAAATGGAGCAGATAAATGACAAAAATCAGCTTGCCAGACAGCATGTTCGCATTTGATGATGGCGCACAGAACAACGCAGTTTGTTTAGCATACTCAAGAAAACGATATGAAGGACGAACACATTATCATTCTGGCTTCAGATAAAGGAAAATCCAGGGTTGCTATGGGATGCCCAAGTGCAAATCAAAGACTCCGCTTGAAGACAGATCTGCAGAGAACGTACAACCCAGCGCAGGAGTAAGTCGTTTAGATAAATTGCTTCATTAATATAAGCGCAATAGTGGATTTATGTAGAACTAACGAAGCCAAGTAAAACCAATGCCCATCGCTATATCCTCATTATAGAGTCTGCTAAAAATTCACAAACTAAATGCTCCGCCGCGATCAATCGATTCTCTAAAAGACACTAAAACCTACAATTCGGCAAAGTGCTCGTAATTAAATCTGGATTTCACTGAAGGCATCCTGAATGCCTCATTCCGACAATTCTCTTAATTTCATGTAGGCTTGCACGTCCGGAGGACTCAAATGACTGAAATCACCGTCTTCTTGGGCGTGACTTCATTAGTTGCTTTTATTCCACTGAGTATGGCACATGAAATCTGGCGCATGGAACTTGGGGGCAAAAAATAAAGTACAGATCACGCAGATAGTTGAATATTTCATGCGACAGTCCGCACTTTACCAGAAAACTTACTTCGCATTTGGTAAAGAAATTTATGCGCAGATCAAGGTTAATCCTACAGGTTTCCCAGTCTGCGGTCCTACAGGCGCCATAGAAGACTGACTTCATTCAACAGGAGCCGGTCTTTGGAGCCGTTACTTTCAAGACAGTTTAGTAATCGTCAGCTAGCAAAGACTGTAGGATTCGCATAATCTGTTTACGAGTAAAAGGGTGATGATCAGCAACCACACTTTTTGACGCAATCGTTAGGTGATGTCTTAAAGGAATACCAGATAATGCGGACAAGAACACACACAGCGTCACGGTTTTCAGCGCAAAATCCTTTGACACAAAAAGGAGGCTGCCTAAGCGCATTCTCCAAGCGGGCCAAACGAAGCTGTAGTAAGCCGAAAAAATATTACACGAGACTTGATTTTGCTGCGATTAGTTTGTGCGGAATGACTACTTGTCCCAGAAGGGCCCCGATGGAAACAGTACCGAAGACATGGTATGCCCTACCATGGATAAATTATGATTTAAAATCGAAGAAGGGCATTACTATGTAGGAACATTGGTTTTGAAATAGTCAGTTGTTGCTTGAAAGTGCCAAACCATCCAAACCTACACATAGCCCTCGTTTACAGATCGCCAGGACATCACACGGATGCAGACGATGCACTCACTGCCGAGATAAAAGAAATGTGTCAAAGCAAGCACATAATTCTACTTGGTTATTTCAAGTGTCTAGACTGCAAATGGACATTCATGCACTGCATACGATCAGAAAACTATTTCGGATAGAAAGTTATTCAGTTGATCAATGGTGAGATCGTTACCAAACACGGAAAATGTATGCTAGATTCCGAGATGGACAGCAGTAAAGTTGTTTAGACCTCATAATCACTAGGGATGATAATTGCATTCTCGGATTGGAATCGCACCTGCCCCTTGGCCGAAGTGACCACTGCTTGTTTGGAAGTATAGTCATTTTTTGCACCCGAAGTTCGAGGTGCCGTGGATAAAAATGCATGAAAAGGGGGTTATCCACGAATGAAACATCTGCTACAGAAGGTGAACTGGAATGCTGTACAAGCAACTTAACCAGAAAGCGATTGACTCTTCTCCAAGAACGTAATGCAGCTCCTGGTAGAAAGCTGTTTCCCACTGAAGAGGAAACCGATCACTTCCCGACCAAAGTGGGTGACGTCAGAAATAAAGAAGAACCTTAGATTGGGAAGGAGACTTTAGAAAACGTATTCCAGATGTCGACAAACAGAGCATTTCGCTGACTTTCAAAAACAGAGAAATGTATGTCGGAAACTGTTGGGGAGGGAGCGGACAAAATTTGATTCAAAACTACTTAAAAATACCCCGCAAAATTCCAAAACATTCTTTAGACAAGTGAAAAAGACAAGACGCAACCAGGACTACATTCCCTGTCTAATATATTGCCAAGAAATTACGTTGTCTGATAATTCAGACAAGGCGAACCAGTTGTCCGATTTCCTCACGTCTATGTATGCCGAGGAGCTGGCTTTTGATGAAAGAGTTTACCCTCCCCCCAATTGTGTAATCAAGCAATAACATAAACAGAAGCCCTGAAATAACTCTCAGACCATCTGGCCTCTCGGTTATCCAGAATCTTCAGAACTTCGATGGAGACCGGGGCTCTGCCTACCGACTGGAAGAAAGCAAATATAAGCCCCATATATAAAGGTGGCGAGAGGACAGCCCCAAGTATTTTCAGACCAGTGAGTTTCACAAGCATCTGTTGCTGGGCGGTGGAAAAGGTAATAAAAACAGAGCTGATGCGGCATCTTGAAGAAAACAACTTGTTCAATTTGCATCAACAGGGATTTAGAAGAGGTCGATCCTGTCTGACAAACCTGCTAGTTACCATGGATAGGTGAACGAAATCAATTGAAATGGGTTTATCAGTCGACGCCATGTACATTGTCTTCAAAAGGGCTTTTGGCAGTGTTCCACACAGATGACTTATATCTAACCTACGTCAGATGGGCGTGAATGTAGATCAGCTGAAATGGTTAGCCGATTCTCTTACGGTTATATCTCAATGTGTGTGTATCGGAAACGCTAAATCGGAATGGGCATCCGTTCACTATGGCGTTCCACTAGGGAGCGTTCTGGGTCAAATTCTGTCCTTAATATATGTGAACGACTGCCTGCACTGTCTGAACTGCGGGCGCGTAATGTTAACCGATGATCTCAAATTGCAAAAATCAATAGGAAAACTGGAAGACTCTTTACATTTAGTAAATAATCTGAATCGCCTGCGACTATGTTGTGATGAGTGGTGTCTTAACCTCAACCTGAGAAAATGCCAACTTATCATATTAAGATCTAGAAACAAGAGGTCATCGAGACTTAAATCTCACTGCTTTATAGGAGGTCACCAACTGGCATCGGTTAGCGAGTAGAGAGACCTCGGTGTGTGGATGAAGTCAACTCTCAAACCATCGTCTCGCTACATCAAGGTATTAGGGGAGGCGATGGGTATCCTAAGCGCAACTAGGAGATCCCTCCTCAATTTCGACGAAGAACATTTGGCCGAGTATTTGAAACATTTGTTCGACCGATGTCTGGTTATTGCGTTCACGCATGGTGTCTCCGGACGAAATAAGATTACACTCTACTGAAGAACGTACGAAGAAGAGCAACCAAGCTTGTCGGCGGATTAAGTTACCAACCTTACGAGAGACGTCTGGAAATGCTAAAAAATTTTCCTCTCTCTTATAGACAACAGAGAGGGGATATGCTCATGTCCTTCAGGATCGTCAGAGGGCGAGAATGTGCTCTTCACTTTAACGAGATCTTCGAAATGGCGCCGATGACCAAAGTTCGAGCGCACCAATACAAACTGAAGATAACATATGCCAAAAAATTTATGCTTGATGGTGAAACATTTACTCGATATCGAGGACTGACATAACTTTTATGTAAATATGCGCATGTTTTTCATACATCTGTCTATAAAAAGGATTGTCTAGGGCTCTGCCTACATCCCTCATATATACTGGATTATACTGAATCGTAACGTCAGTTATATAATAATGATAATAAAAAAATTTTTCATTCAAGACCCGTGGGGGTCCGATCGTAGCTAGTAGGAATGAATTTACATGAATTTTAGAATTTTGGAACAGGTATACAGAATCTATACAATACTTAATTCATTGTTACGGAATAAGTAGTACGTTAAAATGGATGATGAGGGAGCAGTGAAAAAATCTTCCTTAGCAAACGCCCCCGTCCACGTCATTTGACCACAAGCTACAACAACTCTCCCTGAATGAATACCTCACTTAACAAACAAAATTTGGAACAAGACTGAGAGAAGGGCAACGATCTAGCTGTTTAGATCTCGTTTTTAGTAAAGAAGAAGGAGTCATGAGAGAAGTGAATCCACACCCCCATCTCGGTTTTAGCGATCATAGTGCTTTTACCTGCGTGCGCTCTCTCCTATTGAACCAACAACCGAAAATCAGGAGACGCAGAAATATTTGGAAGAGGTACTGTAACGCAATGAGACGTAGTCTTTTGAAATAAACCTGTCTAGTCAATATGGAAGATTCAGAAGAATTCTGGCAGTGCTTTCGCGGGATTATAGACCGTCTAATTGATTCCCATTGTCCAAAAAAATAACAAGACCATCTGCGCGACCGCCGTGGGTCAGTCCGACGACAAGAAAGACCATGACGATGAAACAGAGGCTGTGGAAAAAGTATTTGCGACTTCGAGATCCAAGGTCATTCGCCGAATATAAGGCTCAGCGCAATAAATGCTGCACACAAATAGGGGTTGCTAGAACTTTTTTCGAGCGTCGACTGATAGCAGAATCCATCACACGTCACAAGAAGTTTTATGGGTACATCCACAGTAGGAGAAAGCACAGGGACGAAATTGCGTGTCTAAAGGATAACCTCGGTAACTTATTAGTTGAAGGGTCGCAAAAAGTGCAGTTACTGTTTCAGTTTTTTCAATCGGTTTTTACAGAGGAGTCCTCAGAAGACATTCAGCAGTTTAAAATGGACCGAGACAGCCGGGAGCTTCAAATGCGCCATGACACTGCCGTCATTGAAACCGTCGTCTTTTCCGACGAAGAAGTAAGACGCGTCCTCAGCCAAATAAAGTCGGATAAGTCTCCTGGACCAGACGAAATTCCTGGGCTGATACTTAAGGAGCTATCAACGAAGCTGTCAAAGCCTCTTTCGACTCTTGTTGAGCTTTCAATGAGAACAGGAAGGCTGCCATCACAGTGGAAAACAGCTAACCTCGTTCCCTTACATAAGGGAGGTAGCGGGATGGCAGCATGCAGGTTCAGGCCTATTGGCTTAACTTGCCTCCCATGCAAAAGGATGGAAGCTTTAGTAAAGTGTGTTATGCAACAATTTTGTGAAGAAAATGACATCTTGCAGGATTTGCAACATGGCTTCCGGAGAGGACGTTCGTCCCTCTCAAATCTGCTAGCTTGTCTGGAGATCTGGACCAGGGCTCTAGAAGAGGGTTTTGAGGTCGATGTCGTGTACATCGATTTCCGCAAAGCATTCGACAAAGTCCCGCACCAACACCTTCCTCATAAATTGAGCGCCATAGGCATCCGAGATCTTCTGAACTGGATTAGGGCGTTTTTGGTTGGTCGGAGAAAACGTGTCTGTATCGGAGATGATACGTCAGAATGGGTGAACGTGACCAGTGGTGTGCCTAAAGGCTCAGTTCTGGGACCATTGATCTTCATTCTTTATGTTAATGACAGCCTTCAGGAACTCGACTGCGGCAAAATAATGTTTGTAGACGACGTTAAGCACTGGCAAGTCATTAAGGGTCCGACTGATAAGAGACCCCTTCAAGATAATCTGCGCCGACTGCAAGCGTGATCGGAGAAATAGCTTTTAGAATTCATTATGGCGAAGTGTGCCGTCCTTCATCTGCGTCCAACCAACTCTCATTCAAATGAGAGCCTGAGGACACATAACTTAAAAGATATAAGGCTCCACGCAGAATCTTAATTAATAATAATTACTAATAATTATTTTTATTAAATAACCGTCGGGGTCCCATCAAAGCAAGTATAAATAAATTTACATGCGAATTTAGGACGACGTAGGCAAAATCTGTACAAAGTGCAATACATAGTTTTTGAATTAGAAGTTCGTTAAGAAAAATGATAAGCGAGGAGTGAAAAACTACACATCAAAATTTAAAAATGATTGGATTAATTTTAAAGGAGAAAAAAACCCTCGAATACAATAGAAACAGAAAAACGCGGGCAAGACTGGCCTGCATGTGGCGGCATAGAATGGATTATAGTCGGCCATCGTCAGGACCGAAATAAATGTCAGCTGTGTATGGCATTGTATAACGGATTTCATGAAGGAGTAAGTAGGCGTTGAATAAGGCAAATAAGTGACGAAATTGAAAACCAGTCTCGAGGTGATGGGAACCCAGATGCGGTCTGTTACATTCATCCGAATCCATCAGAAGATGGGGCAAGGGAGAAGCGAACAGACTACTAGTATATGGCGAATACAGAAGGTTTCGCCAAGGACGTCGATGCAGCGCATTCTGTGAGGGCACGGTGCATGAACTGAAAAATTGGAAAAATTAACATTTCTGGTGAGGGATCTTAGAAAGCGAGACTACTCACAAAGGAAGGAAATGTGAACAGATACGGAAATTTAATGGCGTCATACTAAATTCCCGGTGGCCCATTCTCAGTGTAATGGAAAAAAGTTGTCTGGGAAGGATGAGGAAAATAACAGTTTGATCGAGTCTGTATTCAGATAAAGGCGTAGCCTTCTCTTAAAGGTGTGCAGATTTTCTGAAGATCTTATATTTATTGGAAGGTTATTCCAGAGGAAAGTGTACCTGGAAGCGAAAAAAGGGAGCGCTTAGAGGTGGAGGACGCTGGAGGAGGTATAATAAAGGACGAGTTGCGGAGAATGTATGAGCGACTACTAGGGGTGAGTGCTGAGATCCGAGGAAAATTTGAACTATGATTAATGCGAAAGAGGAGACAGAAGCCCGCTTTTAGTCTTCGAACCCATAAAAATTTTAGGTTAATTAGCTGGCATCTATCCGAGTAGAAGATATTGGGATGTTCCTTATCTACACGTTTTTTAGAAAAACGTCTTTGGACATTGTCAATTTTGAAACGACTAGCTTCATTCATCAAACCAAAGAATGAACATCAATACTCGAGAATGGGAAGTACAAACATACAATAGAGCCTTAATTTAATTTCAGGAAGATAGAAATTGTAAGAAATAAAGCCACAAATCTGGGCTGCTTTGGCTGTAATTCTGTCAGCGTGTGGCGAGAGATCAAGCTTACTAGTGTAGCTTAAACCTAAGTCCTTGATGGTGGTACATTCAGTCATAGGTGTGCCTTGAAAGGCCACACAGAAAGATCTCGGGGTTTGGATACAGAACAACCTGAAACCAACATTTAAGTGCCACAAGGCTGCAAAAAATGCCACGGGAGTGTTACATTCCATCAAAAAAGCGTTCGTAACCTTTGACCAAGACATTTTTGGGAGAGTTTACGGCACCTTTGTTGGGCCCAGCTTAGAATATGGTCTACAAGCGTGGCGTCCATGGCTAGTCAAGGACCAAGTATGCCTCGAACGGGTACAGCGTCGTGAAACAAAGCTGGTAAACGGTTTAAAAAGCCAATCCGACACAGACAGGCAGAATTGCCTTAATTTATTCCCGCTGTGTTACGGGCAGCAAAGAGGCGATCTTATCCTCGTCTACAAGATGATACATGGCCTTCAGCATGGACTTAACTTTGAGGACATGTTTCAGTGGCTCCTTTCACCCACTCTTCATAGTCACTCGATGAAGTTACGGACAACAATGTCCAGGCTGAATCTTCGTTCTGAATTTTTTACGCAGAGGGTAGTGGAGAAATGGAGCGATCTCCCTCAGTCGGTCGCGAAGGCTACGTCTTTGCAACTCTTCAAGAAACGCTTGAATGATTATTTGTATCCCCTGTTTTCCCTCGATAGTCTGAATCTGAACTAGACACCTCACGATCCCGAAAATTGTTGCTCTGAGACAATTCTACTCAAATGAATCAAGCACTGTTTGAATAGCGAATATATTCATTGTTCGTGCACAGTTATTTCTGCCGAGCTGACATGCAATCAGTAGGGTTTTCAAAGGCTTTGCCTGTTATCCTTACCAAATAAACGGATTAAACTGAAACATAAGCAAAATAAGTATGAATGGATTAACACTATAGGAGGAAATCTCTTGCTCCATAATGTGTTAAAAGCAGGCAGGTCCGACCTGTATGTGGCATGGTATAACGGATTTCATGAAGTGGTAAGTAGGCGGGTCAGTCAGGACTGGGATGTTTTTGGTCTTGAGTAAAATGCTCGAAACGGGCATCATCAAGGCAGAATGCATGTGCCACATGAGGTCATTCATGCCAAAGTGGTGAATAGAAAACCAGCTTCGAGGCGGTAGGAAACCAGATGCGATCGGCTACAATCAGCTGAGTCCAGCCGAGGTGGGAGCAAGGGAGATGCGACCAAACTACTAGTATATGGCGAATACAGAATGTCCCGCCAAGAGAGTCGATGTGACGGCGGGGTGACGAATTATCATAAATGACTGTCCACACCTTCAAAACCAGTCATAAATTTAACTTTCTAACCATCAGGATAATTGCTCACACCGGAATAAGAAAAACGTGAGTGTTGATATAAGCCTGGGTCTTAGATATATCGACTTGACACCAGTATAGCGGGCCTCACATATGGGTCACTGCTCGTTAACTGGCAACCGCCCCTACAGCTGTGGCCAGTTCTACTGCTGTTTATTTGTCTCTGACGATGGACTTCGTAGGCTCGGGAAGATAAGCAACTGTTCCCGATTCTCGACCAGCATTCCTCTTCCTAACTCACAGAAAATCTTTTTGTAGGCACATTTCCGATTCGATATGAAGCAAACGCCTGAGCACTGCGTAAACAAAGTCGCTCGTATGTTGGTCTCGGAATGTGAGCATCCTTATTATGAGGAAAGATCTCAGAATCAGTGTTAACTGCAGATCTCTAAAAAACAGTCGGGATAAATCAAGGACCTAATTATGTCAATGCCATCGAGAACTTAAGAGGTTGCCAGAGGTTACATACGAATATAGGTTCGCTCAATACTAAAAAATACTGTGTTTGCAATTCTACTAGAAAATTGTCATGTACGCGACGGGTAATTTGCTCAAGCAGTGGCGGATATAGGGAGATAGTGTTAAGTTCAGTTCAGTTTATTGAGGGAAATAGGCGTAAGCCTTTGAGTACCCTATTTGCAACGTAAAAAAATGTGCGGTATACAGACAACTGTGCTGGGTTGAAATAGTTCAAACACGCCCATAATGGTGGGACAAAATGAGAACGAGTTACAGGGAGTGAGTTTCACTTCTCATCGCTCTTGGTCATTTCGGAACATAAATATGTCAAGATTCTTTTTAAAAATTTGTATAGATGGTGACATCACAACATCTGCGGGAAGAGCATTCCATGGTTTGATCACTCGAACAGAGAAGGAAAACTTCCGTACATCCAGCCTTGCCTGCTGAGTGCGCAGTTTTAACGGGTGACCTCGGAGGTTGGTCGTGGTAGCAAATTCAAAAAAGTCCTCGAAGTCCAGATTGCAATCCAACCCCTTTACAATGCGGAAGGCTTGCAAGAGATTCCCGCGAAATTGCCTGTAACTCAAAGGAAAGAGGTTCAGATGTACTAGGCGCGTTGCATAAGGAAAGGAGCTTTGACCCCTAACCATCTTCGTGGCTCTCCTCTGGACTCTTTCGAGGCAGTTTTGATCCTCAACCGCCCAAGGCCTCCAGCCTTGTATGCCGTACTCTAAATGCGGCCGGACGAATGGTCCCAATGTCTTTGAGAAAGCATATTCGTCAAAGTCCATAAACGCACGCTTGATGGCGTACAGTACGGACATTGTGTCTTTTGCCACTACCGAAAAATGGGCGGATGGCTTTAGGGAACTCGTCGTCAGTACACCGAAGGCTTTTTGGGCTTCGACCTCTTGTAGGGCTGCACCGCCCAGAAAGTAGTCTCTTGTGCTGGCGGATCTGGCAGTGTTGCCTGGGCGAAATATGCTACATTTGTCAGCGTTGAACAGCAGGAGCCAGCGGTTTGACCACTCCTTCAGCTGATTTAGGTTCACCTGCAATCTGTCTTCGTCAGCAGGACCCCGAATTACACTCCATATTTTCATGTCATCGGCAAACATTGTTACTTCGCAGTCTAAAGCTCTTGCGGCATCATCCACGTATATGAGGAACAAAATGCGTCCCAGTACTGAACCCTGGGGGACACCACTCTCAACCATAGCATGATCTGATTTTCCCCGACCGATGCACACAACCTGGTGTCGACCCAAAAGGAAGCCTTCGATTCATTTAAGGAAGTTGCCACTAATCCCTATTTTTTTAGTTTAAGTGAGAGCCTCTGGTGTGGCACAGTGTCGAACGCCTTCTGGAAGTCGATGAAGGCTATGTGGACCGCGTGCCTGTTGTCGAGAGCTCGGGTCCAGCTCTGGAGAGATTGCAGCAAGTTTGTCGTGCAGGATCTTCCTTTCCGGAACCCATGTTGGCATTTCGATAGCAGGCCGTGAACTTCCAGGAAATGCATCAGTTCACTCTTTATGATCCTTTCCATAACTTTGCAGAGAATGCATGTCAAGCTTGTGGGCTTGTAATTTTTCGTCGCTGCTCTGCTACATCCTTTGTGTAGTGGAGTAATATGCGCCAGCTTCCAATCGACAGGAAGTGTTCCAGTGTCAAATGACGTTTGAAAGAGCATCGACAAAGGCACAGAGAGCTCACTGGCAAGTTCCTTCAGAAGCTTGGATGGAATCTCGTCTGGTCCTGGCGACTTCGATTCGTTCAATGCCTCTAATTCTCTTCGGACAATGCCTTCTGAGAAGAGTATATCACTGACGCTTGGGGTCGACAGTTCTTCTGTGGAGGGAGGAAGGAACCTTGCCTCGTTTGTGTAGACTGATTGGAAAAACCGTGAAAAATGCGCAGCTTTATCCCTACTATCAGCGATCTCAACGCCATCAGTAGTCTTTATGAAGGGGATTTGATGCCTGTTCCTTGTAGTTTGTCGGAGGTAGCTGTAGAGCAATTTTGGGTTCTGAGTTGCTTTTTGTAGCAAGTTCTTCCCGAATTCTCGCCGCGTCTGCATTATCAGCTTCCTCAGTTTTTTCCTCTGTGTCTTGTAGGTGTTGAAGCATTCAGCTTGTCTAGTGACGCAGTATTTTCTCCACAATTTGTGCTTCCTGTTGATTTCTTTCTTAAGGTTGCTATTTAGCCACCCAGGGCGTTTGTTCAGTCTTAAACTAGTCAGTGGGCAGTGGTTGTTGATGAGCTGCAGAAGGACATTCTTGAACAGCTCCCAGTCACCATTGGCATTTCCCGTAAAAAATGAGCCCCAATCGAGACCGAATAAGTTTGTCCTCATCTGATTAAGGTCGCCCCGCCAAACACTCTGTCTTTTGTGGTCTGGAGTATGTGAAATGGAGAATAACGAATAATCCCACATAAGCACTACGTGATCACTTCGACCATGAGGCGGCATGGAGGTAATCTCGTCTATGCTGTCTGGTGTTTTCGTAAAAACCAGATCCAGGCCGTTTGCTCTTTGTCCTTCACGTGTTCTCGTTGGGAGCATTACATGTTGTGTGCGGGACGTATTTAATGTTTTGTTCAGCAGACGGTAATCGAATGCTCATTTTGGACCTGACGTTTGGAGGGTATTCCAGTTTGCACCTGGTGCTTTGATGTCGCCCATGATCATGATGTTAGGTCGACTGGAAAATTTCTCCAACTGCTCCAATAGTTGAGTGTCGGCGATGTGGTCTGTCCTAGGTGGTCGGTAGAAAGTGAGGACATCGAGACACGGGGACACGGTAGCCTTGATGATCAACCTAATATCTTCCGTGCCGCTCGCAAACTTGGTGGTGTTTTCCGACACTGCCAGGCCTTCGTTCTCATACACAACTATACCACCACCCTGACGATGTTCCCTGTCCCTCCGATAAATTTGGTATCCAGGCAGGGCTACTTCGCTATCGCTAATATTCCCGGACAGCCAGGTGTCGGTTACTGCTAAAACATCTGTGGAGGGCTTGGCAAGGCAAAGTTTTAGCTCGTCAAGTTTCGATATGAGGCTTTGGGCATTCGTGTACAAGCACCTCAGTTTTGCACCAGCCGAATTTCCCGTTGCATTTGTTACTGTTTTGAGCATTACTCCGTTATCTCGTATGCCATGTTCTCTGGGCTCTTCCGCTACCTGGTGGGTTTTATTAGTGTCCGTTGCATCATTCAGATCACTGGACGTTACGCGATTACTTGTGTTACCGCTTTGAGCAGATGGTTCAACGAAGGTATCTGTGTCAGCAGGATAGCTGCCGTCGTTCTTAGAATTACTGGCTTGTTCCACTGAAACGGTATATATTTCTCCGTGAAGATAGCTAGACTGTCTACGCTCCCCTTCAGCCTTGATTTTAACTCCAAGGCAAGTTCCCGGCGTTTCAACCGTTCCCTGGTGAATAGTCTGGTTGAAAAAAAACGTGTCCGAAGCTATGGAACGTATCGCTGGAGAGCTCGGCGTGGGTATCGCTCACCGTCCGACAGCGACCATGCGCAGCAAAATCATGCAAGTGAAGGATCGCTTAGACGTGGGAGAACAATCGGGTGTCGTCTATCAGATCCCATGTCAGGACCGCCCTCGCCACTACACAGGACAAACCGGACGACGACTTAGCTCACGAATAACGGAGCACAAACGGGCGGTCCGGAGAGGCGACCCGTTGTCTCAGGTCGCCACTCACACCCTGGAGGAAGGCCACGAATTCAACTTTGCGAGCATGCGGATAGTGGCGCGGGCCAACAATAAGACAGGACGAGAACTGTTAGAGGCCTGGGTGTCTGACACCAACTCTATCAACAGGCACGTTGATATACCCCCCTGCTATCACGCGCTCCGTTCCCGCGGCCAAGGGGCGAGACCCGATTTCCAGCCAAGGGTGCACGCAGTCACGCCACCGTGAGACGGCGTGGGACTCAACTTATCGCGAATACCACCCTCTGCACTCATATCTCCCCCCCCTTCATGGCGTGACTACAAAAACCGCTCATTTAATGTTGTCTTCTCACAGTCTCTGACGATGGCCTCCTGTACGAGACCGAAAGCTCAGACCAATAAACCTACTGTCCCAGAGATCGGGTCTTCATCTTCTTTTCAAAAAAACCTGGGATTCGCATATTCGCTTCCATCCTGTTTGTGTGTGTTTCTGAGGTCGGTTTTTTTTAGAGAGGATCAACTTGATTCGCACTTTGTTCTCCAGCATAATTTTGAGAGGGCGAGGTGGTTGTAAATTTCCTCTGTCTTTACTCCGTCTTCCTATCCAAATGGCTTCAGAACTTTTATTTCCAAGTCTGCCTGGAGTAAGTGATTTAGTACACAATGAAAACAAGCAAGGTCCTCCGAGACACGGTCTTCAGGTCTGAGTGCATTAGATTCCGGCAAACCGTGAATAACAAGACACTGTTGGCGAGCATGGTCCTCCTTACTTGGCCTTTCTGGTGAATTCGTTGCATGTGGGCGAGGACGATTTAAGGAGTCGTCGCTTGGATTTACACTTTTGCTGTCTACCGACTGTCCCGAGCAATCCATCAGGTCTGGCTGTGACTTCAGACTCCTGTCATGGCGTTTCCCTCTCCCCTCTACCCACGGGTTCATGTCTTCGCATTCAGATACGTGCTCTGTAGTGCGCTCGAGGTGGTTGAGAGAACAAGAAGGCAAAAAGTAGACTGGATGACCCTGGTATATCATCTCCAGGCAGAAGAGAAATCCCGTCACTTACAGCAAGAGGCTTAGGCGAGATAGCTTCCGCGCCAGGTAATTTTTTTGTAAGATCGCTTAAGACATCTTGCATGAGAATCGAGTCTGACCTTGTCGGGGGCTTCGTCTTCGTTGTCCTGCTGTTACCTGCGTCCGCAGTTTTGACTACTGAATTGCAACTCATGTTTGAAGATGCCCCCGAGGAGATATTTCTTTGCGTTTTTTGCGCTTTGTTCTTCGTTTTTGGGACTCTTACACTGGACAAGTTCTGGTCGTCTATGGTCTGCTTCACGAGCGCCCTCAAATCAGCAAGCTCATTTTGGAGTTGTTTTACTTTGTTTTGTATATATGCGCACCCAACGCAAGGCGCGTCTTCGTACCTAACACTTTTTGCTGTAATTACGCTTGTTGCACACTTTGCTGGTCGTTGGCTGGAAGTGCAGGTAGAGCGAGCACAGGTTCTGGATGCGAAGGACATTTCACCAGAATTATTTTCCAACGAGGTTCCGTCGCTGGCCGCACTAGAATAGTGGATTAAAAGAGGCGAACCAATAGTAAATAAATGCATGACGTAATTGTGCATGAGCCTATAAATTAGAATAAGCCTCGTAGTACATTTCTAGTTTCGCTGGCAACACTACTGCCTTCTGCGACCCCTGTGTTCAGACATAACCAGCTGGTGTAGCGTTGATAACTCTAGTGTACGGAGAAAATCTAAAAATAATATTGCGAATTCACTGACCTGTTAATGTATAAACTCTGATTTATCTAAATTTCGATTATGAATTGTTCGTGGCCACGTTTATTCTACCTGGTTTGTGTTATAGTGGTCTTAGTGCATTCTCAAACTAGAAAACACACTTTGGAAAGTTTCCTTGAACTTCAGTCAATCCATTTTGCCAGACAAATTTTTTTGCCCATCGTTTGTTCGGTATCTAAAAGACCTGCTTAATTTTGTTCTTAATCCTACTGAGTTCTTTTACTGATATCATTTTCATAGGTTTACGTTCCTCTCCATAAAAGACTCAAAGCGCCCGAGCGCTAAAAACGGATTTACACTCCAGCAACTACTGGAAAAACGTGTCATGATAAAGCCCACTGTTTGGAATTCTGTGGGCACTGACCCGACTTTTTTGACATAGTATTTTAAACTAGATTGGTCTATTGGTTTCGCAGACCCCAAAGCAAATTTGGATTTTGTTAAACTGAAGAAATTGCATCCCGTGTAAGACATTACGCATAGTACATATGTCAAAAGCTTAAGCTAATCTTCTACTTGATAATATAAAATGCTTTTATTTGTTAGTCTAGATAATTTGGTTGCGATATTTGTTTTACCACAGTAAGTGCACCCTCTTTCTTTGTAGGTCCGCGAAGGCGCGATGTGCATGTAGTTATCGAGTTTTACACTCGATGGACAAGAACTTAGAGCTGGGACTTAAGGTCGCAGCCGAGGGCTGCAGTGAAGTACCGAAAGAAATAAGGCATGCCCGGAAACATTATTTGGATGGGAACACTAACAACATTTGGACAAGAATAACTTCAGACAAAATCAGCGAGGCATCCCAATTTGCTAAGAATATAGAATTCCACGATTTGGTATACGCCGTCTTTCAAGGAAGGGGAATGCGTAACTAAATTTATACTAAAGATATTCTTTTAAGAACCGAGGTTTTTACTTAAGTCCATATCTGGAAAGTTTAGCAGTGGCCGACTTATTGCCATTATGGGACCCAGTGGTGCCGGCAAAAGCACACTTATGAACGTTCTGGCCGGCTTTAAAACACGAAATGTTTCAGGACAGATTCTCATCAATTCCAAACCTCGAGATCTTAAGTTATTTCGCCGGTCATCTTGTTTTATTCTCCAAGATGCACCCCTTCTCTCCCAACTAACAGTTGCTGAAGCCATGTTCTGCAGTTCGCAGCTCAATCTTCCTCGACATCTGTCATCGGAACAGCGAACGGCAGTTGTAAGATAACACCTTAAAGTGTACAGTTTTAAAACTACCGTACGATTGATTGCACCTGTATTTATTTTTTCGAATAGCACGAATGTCTTTATGCACTTAGATTTCTAAGATTCTCTACGAAACTGAAAGAGAACGCTTGGCCGTATAAACGGTACATTCGTATGATTTCGTACCTTTATTAAAGTTCATTTGTTTTGAAAAGATTATATAATTGCAGTTGCGTACGCAGAGGACCTTTACGGTCCAGTTGACCACAGGGTGCGCAATGGGTAGTTTTAAATCCATTTAGTAGACTCTAAGATTTCCTCTATCAGCTTACTATCCAAAACCCGCGGAAATAGGATGAAGTGCTCTACCTCCTCTTTGTTTACTCCTGCCAAGATGAAGGATTTTCCCTTTAAGGAAATTTAGTTATACCGATGAATTAACCACTGTTTTTTATGGGTTCGGCTTCTACTGGACAATTTTTGAGTAGATTGCAGAAAATTATGTACATCACATTTGTCTTCAGATACGTCAGATTCTAAGCATTTTGGGTTGTTTGTTTGTTATTCGTTTTTAAACAGAACTGTTTGCCTTATGATTCTAGTATTTCCTACTCCCTACTTGCTTAAAGTCCAGATTTTGTTTGTTCCCTTGTTATGCACCTACAACTCGTTGTGTGGTCTCCCGTTGTTTTCATCGCTGTGTATATTGGTCATATCGAGGCAATGTATCCGCAAGCATCCATCTGAAATTTTGATCTAGAGTATACGGCAATAAAACTACAGTTTTCCTTATTGGCTTTTGCCTTCTTCATTTGCCTAATATATACCGCCAGATTTCTTCACCAATGATTTCGAATAACTGCAATATTTGTTTTTGACTATGTGCGTTATATATTTATTGTGTGAAATCCGCCTTATGACCTTTCTTTTTGGACCATTAATTTGATCACACCGATTTATAACAGCCGTCGCCTGCAATATTAAGCTAAGGTAAATTTCCTTACGATCCTACCCTGGTAGTACCATCTGTTGAATTACGTCATTTGCTGTGATTAGAAACTAATAGTGTTCTATAGAGTATTTTTCCACTTGTATTGAAGGATACTTTCATTTTAAACAATATATCGTCGTACAATTCCCATGTGGACCGTACGACAGTCCATGTCTCACGCAAACTTTGCCTAACAACATAAAAACATATATGCAATGGATTTTATTCTAAGAAACAACGAAAGCAACTGTATTTACGTATTATAATGGAAGAAGTTGCAGTCACAGGTTCCCTTTTAGCCATTTCTAAACACACGTAGATGCTATCTCGAAAATACCTGAAGTGTTTCATCCAGCCTCGGCTCTTGCCTTCTCACATTTTTGTGATATTTTCTACGCAGAAGCGACTTCAAATATATTTGAGAGTTTTTCAAATTGGCAGTTGTTTATCGTTGTGCCAAGTACACATGCCGTTTTATACTCTGTATCGGATTTTCCTTCATAAATGGCACACAGCGCATTGGTTCTTTTAATTCCTGCATTAATTTTATACTTAATTAATTTAAAATAAAACTTCTCGCCATGATTGCGCACAGTTAATTACGTGATCTTCTCATCTGTGCCTATTATATAATGATCAGCCCGTCCGAAATATGATTTCAGTTGAATAAATAATTATTGTTCCAAAGGTGTTGGATCGAAGTAGAGATTCTTTGGACACTCAATTTTTACCTGGTAAAATTTATTCGTTGTTTGTCAGCCACACTGTTTTTTTCTACTTACGTGACTATCCTTTTCAGATGGACCGAAAACCACATTATCTTTTTACCGACTGAAATTGCTTCGTTCAGAGCACAATTTTGGTATCATCTACGTAGCACCTCTCTGCGGACTCTGAATCAAATAACCACTACTCAGACACATGCATGGGTTTTTGGCCAATACCCACGTTGCCATCATGCAGCATAGTTTCTATCACTTGACCTCATATTCCTACTCCTATGTCCGTGACGACTCGACAGCTCAAACGTTGTACAGCCTGTTGAGAAGCATATATTTAAGAAATCAGTACGATCTAAACATATGTGACCTGCAACTCCGTGGCTGGAATAGATGCTGTATCTCCGACTCGAATATCTGCTTCCTTTAGCATGAGGAAAATTATTCTTCACATGTTCTACGATCTAGTCTTTGACCGTGAAGTGTAAAAGTTGAGTCTCAAACCACGTGGGTCAAGTAGTAGTGGCGAAAAAACGCTAAAATACTGCGGATCGAGACAACAGGTAAAGATGCGTTCGTTTTACTAGATCAATCTTGTATACGAATCCAGAGCATGACAACGCGGAATATTACTTGTTGATCGAAGTCTATTTTGACAGAATAATTGACCTGATTGGCATTTTCCTGTGTCCAAGAATCCCCGCTGCTGCACTTCCTGGTCAAGTTTTGACAGTTATACCTTGATGCTTGGCAGCAATCTACCTTTGCTCATGGTAGATGGACAGCTTCACCGTTGAAATTGCTATAGGCTAAAGGTAGCGCTGTGAGCAAATTCATGGCTTACAACTGCTACTGCAGGTGTTTCATTCGTTGTACTCCAGTTGGGGTCATCTATACCTCACAACCAGGCTTTGGTTGTTTTCTTAAATATCGCCCCTTCACGGCGCCCCTATATCTTTTGTTTACCTTTTATAGGGCCAAGTGGTAGATGCGCTGGACCAACACGAGGGCTAAATTGGGGTCGGGCAGGTGTTACTAAAATGCGTCCCCATGACAAATGCCGACATTTGGGGTGTGGTGAAACACCCAATCTCAGGCCCACGCCGCGCCAATCGGGGTCAGAGCCTCACTCCTATTTATTGTATGAAATTCTGGTCAGTGTGCGTTTTGGAGCAGGGTGTGTGGTGGCACGCCTAGGTGTGGGATTTTGCCGTGTCAGTCATCAACGCCTTCTGCCTCCGGTCGTCTTGACTCTATTTTGACACTGGGTTCAGGCGAGGGAGAAGAGAGGGCGGCAGATGTTGTGCAAGTCCACTATAACTTTGAACTAATTCGCGTTCCGGTTAGCATCCATGCTCCCGCTCTGCAGTGGGGCACATAGTGGACGCCATCGGTACCATAATTATCTTACTGAAGGCATTTAGGAAAAGCCATCTCTTCTAGGATAGCGCTATCTGCACACGGTTTGGCAGCTGCAATAGGCTAATACCGAATGGCGCCCTAATAAATTTGACCACAAGTCTCGACTTGGGGTTGAAAAGCTTTGAAGGACATGCGGAGCACGATCATGCACCATGTGTTAAGATTCGTGAGCCACCGACTGCAGTCGGTGGAAATGTCTTTAACGTGAGATTACAAAACCCTCCAGTAGGTAACGTAACACGAAGCCAACCTCTACATTAAAACATGTCAGCTGTTGGAAGAGCCTCCTCCCAGACATCTTTGCAAATTGAACTCAGGAGAAAGCCCAACCCGAGGGATGTTTAATTTGCCCACTTATCTCGATGCCTGTATCAATTCAACCATAGTTTTTTAGGAAGAGCTACACAAAACGTTCATCTCCCTAAACAGGTATTCTTGAAGCACGTATTTTAACAACTGTGTTTCTTTAAGAAGGAAAAATTTTTGCCGCTGACGCCTGTGTACTTGAAAACGCAGTCTGCGTTTTCGCATCATCTTATGGCTTCCGGGCTCTGTACTCTTCATTTCTGCCCGAGGCAAATCCAGATAACCGTGTCCGTTCCTGTAAGAAGAATTCCCGGTACCATAGTGAATTACAATATGTACGGATCACATCGCCTTTTCGATGAGCAACAGGAATCGGCATGCGGAGGTTAAGCAAGAGTCAAATGCTACATCATAGTTTCGAACTTTTCCAGGACCCGAGTAAAGCACGATTCAAAATTTTAAATTTAGAGAAGTAATAATTTCCTATAAAATGAGCTAGGACATGAATAATTTTTGCGTCTATTCGATAAGACATGATGGCACTTATACAAGCATCGACAGCCAGTATAAAAATACATGCCACGTATGTAAGGCATTTTTTAAAGTGCAAATCGTTGGCTGCCGGGGAAGTGAACTGATCAAACACCAGCAAGTAGCTGTGTAGCAATTTGTTCGGAATCATGGTCTCGGGTTAGTTCATTCTACAATCCCACCTAAAAAATCTTTTCCACTTGATGCCTTATGTGAACTATCTGACTTTGGAGCATGCTTTATGCTTGCCACGTGTTTGTAGATGACTCGTCTTTATGACGAGTAGTTTTCACTGACTGAGAGATTGTTGTTCCTTGGCAGGTGGGCTTCTGCCGTCGGTCTGCAGTTGGGAGGTCGAGTAATTCAGGTGTCATGCAAAGGGGGGCTGAAATTGCAAAATTCAAAAAGGATGAAAAAAAAACCAGACTTGCACATCTTCGGCAAACGAATTTATGGGCATCTGAGGCGTGAGGATTTAGTTCATCAGTGTAGAAGCGTTCCCAGATATGAAATAGAGTAGATTTGCCTGCTAACTTTTAAATAACTGCTGGATGGCACCCGCCTCTATTTTTGATTGGTCAAAGCCCAGCCTTAAGAGGTGGTCTTTCGGGATTTACGCGTGTCTAGTACTGCAATTGTTTCACTGGGAAAATGCGCATTAAATGCAAGCCAAATAATCCTTATATGAAGCCGAATTGACAAAAATGGTAAAAAAATGTATTAATCGTTTCCGTAAGGTTTATAGAAAGTAAACAATCCGCGTATTATTTTATTCGATTGTACCATGATTCCCAGTTATCCATGCATGCTCACAGGTAATTTAATGTTTGCTCGCACTCCTGGGAAATCGTTTTCTGTCTGGCCTGTGCCAAAAGTTTATCGAAGTTTTTAGGATATGGAGCTGTGTCTTTCATTTGAGAAGAACCTCACTGGATGCTCTGATGGACCAGGACAAATAAGCATTTCCGCCGATGCTACCACACTTAATGAAGAACTGGACTTTGAGATCGACAAGCATTTTGTGAGAGAACGCCCAAGAAATGCTTCCAATCGCGCTGCCGCCTCATGACGTACATTTGTCAGAGTGTACATAATCCGCATGAGTCCATTACTACTGCCGCACCTGCATGCAGCACGCGTTAGAAGGAGGCATTCGTGTCATGCCTGCCAGTGCGTCAAATTACCTCAAGGGCCGCCCGAAGGCCTCGAGCAAGTCATTGTAGCATAAGAGGGGGAAGAAGAGATTCTGGCCAGTCATGATGAATCCCTTCTCATGGCAAATCCGCACATTCCGCACAGTGTGCTTGAACCTATCACGACACGGTGACAGCGGTGGCATCGAAGATAGCTCACTGGCGGGATAGGTCGCCCGATCGTGGAACGAGGGTCAACTTCATTGGCTGCCAATTAAGCCCTTATGGCACCTCTCGTGTATGCGAGATACATGCCCGTGCATGACTGACTCGCGTTAGACGGTTGATTTTCATTGTGTCAACACCTGCTATTAACTTCAGAGCCAACCAGCTTGAGGCGGATAAGCCACTGTGACATTTGTGAGGGAAGAGATGGAATGATTCTGATATAGTTCCCAGACGAGGCGTGCGTTTGATTTAATATAACCAAAGAAGGACGCCAGGAAACTTCCACTACGCGACGACAGCTAGGACTTGGAAATCTGCCAACTGACGGAATAACGCGTTCTTTCTCAGTCCAGGCTTTACTGTCTCCTCTTAGATAGGGATTTCATGCCCTTGCACTGTTGCTTAATGTCCGAGCCCTCTCTGCTCTCTATTTTAAGTCGCACCCGTTCGAAGTAGGAGACTAGGTCATGTGCGGCACAAGTAGGCGGACTATTAAGCTTTGCCATTACTACTCGTCCATGCCAGTCTGCGGCCGTGTTGATTTTGTGTTATCATTGGAACACTGTGGGAGGTGTGTGAATGGAGATTGAGTTGGCCGTAGTGTAGGTCAGTTCCGCTATAAGGCATATCTCGCGGAGCAGTGACGATGCACCTCCCTTGCGACGATCTGACTATTACGTTTATGGGTCTACTTGTTCCGCCCCGTGGGATCGCTGGTGATGTCTTTGGATTGCAGGTGAAGGCGGGGTTTTGTCTTCTGGCATGCAATCTGGTCGGCACCATGAGCGCCGACCAAATGTTAAAATCAATATTTTCGAATGGAGCGGAAGGATGGTGATCCCTCAGTTTAACTGCTAGAGTGTTAAGACCAACGGTCAGGTGTATCCCAATGAGATCTGGAGTTTTCATAACTTTCGGTTGGGATACTACGATCTGCCCCGCTGAAGACCTCAACAACGACATATAGAAGCCTGAAATAGCCATTTCAGCTTCGATGAATGATTTCCGACCACTGCATGCCCGTCCGTCAGTGCTGTGGTTTTCGTCGCCACGAAAACAAGCTACGCTCGTTATGACCTACAGTCAGTGTAACGGGGTGTATGCTTCTCCCATGTGACTTGTGATTTATTGATAAGGGGGGGGGGCCTCTGCCGTTACGATCAACACCACAAACCCTCCAGGCGACAGCGTTCCTTGTGTATGGGTTATGATTTTACGTGTTTCAATTTGTCCCCAGTATTTCACGTCATTCGCGACCTTTCAAAGAGTTGGGTTTACTTACTTTTCGTGGACAGCGTTCTGGAGAATGCTGTAGGTCCCTACTTAGATACTTTCATGGGACAGAGACCTCAGCCCTGGTGTTTGTGTGAGGGCGTATAGGAAAACCAACTGTGCTCAGGTAAATTGCCAGGACTTTTGGTCCCGGGGTTGGGCTATGGTTCGTTTTTTTACGACACAATTAACTGGGAGGTGACTATTTTATCCCTTTATTTATTACATGAGGAATGCTTACGCTTCTGATTAGCACCAGCTGTTTATTTTTACCGAACTATTAATTTTGTGCATAGGTATTCGAACCCCAATAGCATTGTTGAACGCGCAGTGTTCCGAATGTTACTTGTCTAAGAAACTGTTGTTAGAAACGAAATGCCATGGTGTCATGTGGTACATATTTTCTCAATTTTCTCGTGATATAGCAGCTATCAAGATAATTATTTCTCCGGGGAATGCTTGACTTAGTATAATTACTGAAAACCAGAGAACTTGCTTACTGTTTAAATAACGGCTTTACAGCGGACGAAATTTTCTCAACCGCCTGGCAATAAAATTTAATTGCCCTTTGACTCGTTACTACCTACATTTGGGCGGTGGGTCGTAACTTACTCATACCGATTTTTGAGCCGAAGTCACCGTTATCATGTGGATTTAAAAACTAAATTTTGCGTAAAAAACTCATCGATTATAGTTGCGGTAGGCAATAGATTGTTGAATGGTTGTTGATCCTTCATTGCCCAAGCCAGATCCGACACGCGTAATGGTCCCTCCACCCACAACTTCTATGACTGTTTACCTTTTCATCGTCTTTGCCAGGCGTAGTCAAAGCTCGCTAGGTAAATAATTCTCCATAGGTACATCGTTATTTGGACAGACGTGTTGCATTCTAACATTATTCTAAAGTTTCGGTCTTAAAGTTACTGGAGTTTAGGTAGGCAGGAAGCTAAAAACTTAGTGGTTTTCAGACGCCACAGAGGCAAGCGTGTGTGGAAAGTTAGTTCCATTTTAGCTTTTTCCCGCCTAAACTCGAGCGATGTTTGGTTATGTAATACTCCTGTTTGCATAGCTAATTTGATCCACTCTGCCCTATACAAAGTTTATTATTTAAACCTAAGCACTGGGCTTAGTTACCTGTCGGTCCATTTGAGCTAATTAACTTGCCACCCCTCAGTCAGATTATTGTGGTATTTGTTCTTCATGAAGCTGATGGTTTTTTTTATTAAGAAAATGGAATCTTATTAAAACCAGGGGACATTCAGATCATCCTGCATGCTGTGATCGCCATTCCATAGAATTAATGAAGTACTGCCGAGGAGATGCAAAACCTCCTCTTCCACAATAGGTCTATATATTTATTTTATGCCATTTGCTTTTATTCTCCCGTGGTCTGTTTGCAGATTGATGAAATCCTACAAGTCCTCGGATTGTCAGAGTCCAAAACAACTCGTACAAGTGCGCTTTCCGGCGGTCAGCGGAAGCGTCTCTCAATTGCTCAAGAAATGGTCAACAACCCACCAATCATGTTCTTCGACGAACCTACCAGGTAGGAGTGAGGGCTTTGCACCAGGTGTTATTTATTTTCATGCCTGAAAGTGATTTATTCTGTTTTCTGGTGGAAAATCTAGTCCGCATTCATTCGAAATCAGTGGTTTCTCGTCGCGTGTAGTGTATAGTCAAGTCTCACAATGGCATTTCGCGTTTTACTGAACAGTTATTATTAACTAGTTAATTTTAGCTGGTGGGTGACAGTTTAATCAGTTTTGTGCACTGTTTCTTTTCTAGTCATTTGCTCCGAACATATATGCACCCATTACAGCAAGTCAGCAAAACAGATGCATATTCTTAGCTGCGCAGAATAGAACCAATTCATGAATTTGGCCTGCTATTTTGTGCCTCGTTCGGATGGTATTTAAATACTATTTGACGGTGTGAAAAACCCACTGTACAGACTCACAAATGTTTTACAACCAATCCCATTCTAGGCGTTTTTTGCACGTAGGTTTTAAATGTGACCGCCATTGGCCCCTTGCAAATGTTCATTTATGTGTTCTTCGGTTGCAATTTACTCACTTGTCTGATGCATTACGTCGCATGTCACTAAAGTGGCTGTGTTCCCTTTAACCCGGAGTAGGCAGTTCTAGCATTCTATGGTCTTTGTTCCTCCTGACTCACTGACTGATATGTACTGCTAAAGGCGACGTTTAGAGAACTTATTTCGCTATACATTTGACAAATTTTCCAAGTACAAGCATACAACTTAGTTTAGGGCTGAGAACCAACATCAAGGACATCCACCTTTCTTGATTTCTATGAACAGCCGATCTTACTTCCGGTCACATTTTGAGTGGCAGCCTCAGCCGTCATGGCCTTGCGTCTAGATTTCTGTTGAAAATGCCGACGACGACGGAGATAAGAATGATGATGGCAGTGGTGGCGCTGACAGTGACAATGGTGATTATGGGGAGGATGGTATGACGAAAACAAAGATGATGCTTGTTATGGCTCTGGCGACAGTAACATTGACCATTATTATGGAAAAAAAACAGCCACAATTCCAGACCGGAGGGGTCTGACTTTGATTTACCTTTTAACTTAATGCAGTTGACGTTGGGCCAATGTCTCACGCTTTGTCAGCTACGTAAGCAACGCCAAATGGACCATCTCCACTCCCTAGATGCTTGATCTAGTTCATCGTTCCATGATCTGGGAAATGCACCCCTGCTAAAATATCAATCTGCGCAGGTGTTTATATGTCCATCTATAAGTGTATCATTTGGATTCGTGAACGTATAGTCTAGTTTTCCGTTGGAACTTTCGTGAATTTCCGTAGTGGAATGCTTTCGATTAAATCTAGTAAAGGATGCTTCAGAGGCACTTACGATGCAGTCATATCGGTACAACCAAAAATGCGACGCTAAATTCTGATGACGGGCTGGTTAAGCTTCCAGGCTGGTTTTGACGATGACAAGCAGTGAATAGGTACCTTTTAGAATATCGAGAAAACTATTGGTGGCAGTTTTATAGTCATATTATAGTAGATCATTGTCCCCTTTCAAATCATTCTGGCATTATTGTTAACATTTTTCACAACACTGCACCGTCCGTCCTAGCTAACGCCGAAATAATGGAGCCTGCTTTACGTTTCAATACTATAGAGTGTACGATTTAGATGCTCACTGAAGACACTTGGGCCTGGTTGACCGGGCATTTTTTAAAAAGCTCGAGTCATCAAAAACCCCGAAACAGGTTGTGATTAAGTCAAGCGCTTCCTCGTGGCCTGGTCGACCGTTTCGTGGAGCTTTGGTTTGTCCATCTTCAAAATATCATCTCCCTGGCCAAGGATATCGACAGTGAGGCAGCAACCTAGAGCAATTTTCTGGCTCACGAGCAGCAGCCTAGGCATGGTAGCTATGACGTTCCTCTTTCCGGTTAAACATGCGTGGGTGTGAGCTTGAGTGAGGTGTGGCTGGAGCGCACCTGAAACGTTTTTGCTTCCAACTCTTGCCCTTAACGAGCTTCGCTTACCATCCATTGGTCCTGGGCCCTGTCCATTTTACGGCGGCGGCGCTGCTGGCGCCACATCAGCGATGGCAACTCACACCTCCGATCGGACTGCCCTCCTCGTACCTTCGTGTGCGTGCATGTCGCCTCTAGTCTCGAGTCCTGTATTGACGCGCGTCGCCTTCCACTGGTCGTGTCGTTTGCGCTCAGACCTACTTTAACTTACACAGTCCTTTGCTCTCGATCATAGTGCGCTGACAGTAATCCCTGAGGATGAAGGCGTCTACCAATCCAACGATGCACCGGGAGTAGAATGCCGACTTTTCTTAGACCTCTTCCCAACTCGGCGTAATTTGTAAATTCGGACTTAGATCGAGACCATATTTCTGTGTCCAGGGCTTCAGGCGTGTTCTTTCTAACTTTATGACATGAAGCCTTTTTCCACCTTACATTTTAAGCCCTAGCAAGAGGTTAACTTTCGGGCGTTTGCGGACGAGAACATGACCCGACCGATCGGTGGCAACACCCATCGATCTGTTATTATGCCCCCGACTAGCAGCATTTTTGAACAGTTTAGACATGACGTATTTTTGAGATTTAAGGTAAAGAGAAGCCCCAAATAATAGTCAAGATCGCATGTTTTTGGTTGTATCAGGCGTCTTGGTTGTAGGTCCTAGCCGTACTGTGTAGGCAGTAACCAAGCCTACGTGATGAATATTCATAGTCACCATGTCACTGTCCGCGGCCAGTCTTTGCTGAGAACTATCGCGTTCTCCACCACCCGTGAATGTGCTCGGCATCGTCAGATAGCCAAACGGGCAGACCCATCTTTTCTTACTGAAGTATCTAGAGAGAAAGGGAGCCTGATTGGTTTCTACATTCGCGTCTATATATTCAGAGATCTGAGACGGTTTCTAGCTGGTTGTCTTATTGTGATCTGACAATTCTGATAAATGGTCTCATTATTAATTACCTGAACGAGACCTTGAACCGTAAATTTGTTAGCGTTATCTGATCAAGGGAGTAATTATCGAACTGTCTTCAGATGATTAATGAGAAATTTTTGAGAGAAATTTGGACTAGTTACTTCTAGAGCTCTGTTATTTTCGTGGACAGTAGTCCAGAAATTGTAGACTACTTTATGCACATGCAAACCCTCCACAGAATCTAATGGCAGTCCGGTTAAAACTCCCCTCTCCTCACCTGTCTCAGCTGCCATCCGGGATAATTAATATTGACGCTTCAGTTAGGCGAGTCGAGGAGAGGGTCTGCCCGATGTTTACACTGTCCACTTTTGTGTTTTAAACACATCTTTTATGCCTATCTGCCGAAATCTTGCAGAAAAGTCCGCTCTTCCTCTTCATCTGGCAAATACTACTTTGGCAAAAATGATCATCCCTCCCTTTATCGTCTTCAGCAGCAGCACTCCATTGTCCACCCGATGAAGCCAAGTAAACTCGGTCAGAACTAATTTGGCGGCTAAAACCTTTTAGCTCTCATCTCATTCACGCATCTGCATCATCCTCTGACATATTATTGATGATTTTAATTGATATTTTGGCAGATTTTGAATAACTCATATTGACCCAACTGTGAAAAACTCGGCGCCTCGGTGGGATTCGAACCCACGCAGTAAGGGGGAAGGCTTTAGTACAGCCAACGCTGTAACCACCTGAGGCGCCGAGTTTTTCACAGTTGGGTCAATATGATGATTTTAAGTCTGGAGGGGTAGTGTCACCCGTCAGTCGCCTATGGAATTCTCTGCACACTGCATTCGCAACGCTATCATCTTGCTATTGCGAACTTAGCTGTGTTCAGCGTATCATGTTCTCTTTTTCAGTGGCCTCGATAGCGCGTCTAGCCTTCAGTGCATTGCGGCACTACAAACCATTGCCCGCCAAGGTCGGACAGTGATCTGCACAATTCATCAGCCAAGCGCAAAAGTTTTCGACATGTTTGATGAGGTGCGTCTTCCACCCGTTTTCTATTTTTTCCATCTCCCAGCGCATGCGAGCATGAACTGCCTAACTGCGTTTTACTTTTGAAAATGCTCACTACCTGAGGATGATAGTCCGTCTACTACTAAATATAGATATCGATAATTATGCGGCATCGATCTCATTCCACCCACCCTTATCCACCATATTCTCGTAATAAGACACAGTCAAGGCAATCAGAGTTGGATTTTTGGGACAAGTGACTGGCATTGTGATGAATCGCATCTACGCAGGTCGCCACACGACTTATATCCTCATGCTGACCAAACTAGTACGCAAACACAGCTTAACAGCGTCAAAATGGACGCCCCGATCGAGTTGATTACCGGTTTATGACAACTAGGCAAAGTATGGTTTCATGACGTCGCAGATTAGGGCTTGGTGTCAGAGGGCGTTCGGCGCAACTGACCATCCGTCAAGCGAACTGCCTTTGCCTGATAACTGCATACACTTTTGATCTGGACTTTCGCGTTTCCTTCTAGGCATACAAAACAATGTCCATGAGGTCTTTAATCTATACTGTTTCCTCTTGACTTCGCCGTCCCTTTCATAGACTTCAGGTTATATCAAGTGTGCTAGTTGTCCTAAGAGAAGTTTCATACTTTTAGGTTTCGCTGATCCTGTCTGGCGCCCAGCATAGATAGCTTTTTTCATATTTCTTGGCGTGAGTCAAAATGCGCACGTCTACTTCTCATGAGACACTAGCACCATCCGGGTTTCCTATCCAGTTTATTAGGAAACAAGACCACGGACAAAGACATTTGGATCTATGAAAGGAGTTCAGCAGGGATGGGTAATTTTCTGCTGACTTAATGCCATCAACCCGTTATGCCCGGCCACATGGCGAGACTACCTGATATTTAAACCCAAACCGAAGTGGTCAGACGCCTTACCACCTGAGCCACGGGATTGGATTCGTCGGTTGTGCTCGAGAATATTGAAAACCGCCAGTGGCACTTCACCGATATCATTGCAGTAAGGAACATTTTCGTGCATTTCCGCCCCGGTCTTTCCATCTATGGTCGTTGCTGGCGGTCACATGACGATGAGGGATGTATAAGGTGGGAGGAATACTGACAGACGGAATTTGCTTTTGAAAAGAAAGCATTCTGTCCCCTTTATTTTCGAGGACTCTTATTATAACGCACCGGTTTCGCAAAGAGTGATTACGCTTTCGAGAAAAATGTCACAGTTGCAAGCCACTTCAACTTTTTAGTTTCCAGCGTATCAAGTAACTGAAGAAGTCAGGCTTCCTCCTGCACTTATTTTCCTCCTTACCTGCGGGTTGTCCTTACCAGGGAGTTTCACTGGCAAAGGACACCTTTCTGGGTTTTGCTTACTTTTTTCTGCCAATTCCACAGTCTAAATCTTTACTGTAGGATCTTATGAGAGCAATTTAAACCGAATATTTTTTTACTGAAGACGGTTGCTGTGCTAGCTCGTGGTTAGTAGTTAAATGACGTTTTCCATACCACTAAACACGTTATTCAATGGAAAATATCTTAGACGAAAAATATTATATGCCTTTTCGCCGGAGCAATCGATCCAGTACAATCAATACTTTCTCGTAAGCGTTCGTTCGTCACGTATTTCGAGAAGTAGTGTTATACTATTTGTGTTTAATGCTTAATATATAAAAGGGAGTGCCTTAAGTCGGAAGTTGTTTTTACCAAGCAAAAATTTGAGTTACCTGCAAGCAATCGAATGAGAAGTAATCGCATTCTCATGAAAGTGTCGGCCTCCTTAATCCTTCCATGCGCAATAGCTTGGTAGCTTTTTTAAAGGACAGTTTCAGCCAAACGCATTACTCAGCTAGTGGGGATTTTTTTATAGTGTCTTATGTTTGCATGAATTTCACTACACTACGCCGCACGAATACCGAACGTCATTTTTATATGAATATTTTGAAGAAATTGCGCTTTCACCAAATCTTATGTTTGAGGGAAGGCGATACTTCGGCTTAAACAAATCGTAGTTTCGAGGAGTTTTGTGACATTGGCACGAATATTTGCGTAATCTACTGATGGATTTTTGCAAAGTATATAAGGCCATTCGTGTCGATTCCGATGCCTAATGGACGTCTGGAGGTCTACTCATAGGCAGATGAAGGTAAATGTGAACTCCTTGGGAGAAAACGTACTACGTAGTTTGGATCAGCGCGGGAAGCAATGTAAACGTAGGTTATATTTCAAAGTATGTCAGCACTTCTGAACTTATTTACCCTTAACTACCCAGTAATTTCGAACGTCAAACTAAGGAAGCTGTCATTTTCTGTAAAACGAACACGAGAAATATTAACTTCAGCTGCCTCTTTAGCAACTGAATCGATTGACTTAGGCGTCGAAATCAACAAGAGACAAATCACCTGATTGGCGACATTCCTCCCGCATGTTATCAGCGCTACTGAGTGAAAATATCCTTATCTCCAGGCAAAAATTCTAGCGTGTTTTAATTAACTTGTAACTACGCCCCATGATAATTGCTACTGCAACCTCGCATAGGAAGGCATTTCCATGCTGGAGCATATCTAAAAACTAAACATTGATTTCCGAGTTTATTCGCCTACTGCAGAGCCTCAGTGAGCCCCAAGTCTATAATACCTGCCTCACAAATTGCTCATGTTGCTGCTATTTAAAAAACAACATATCAAACAAAACGGAGGATTAGATGGCGAATACTGATTCTGGTGAGTGAGCAGGAGTTGATTCGTCCATAGGCACGGCCAGTCTCTATTAGGTCTTCAGCTAACGGTCGCTGGTTGGTTGCTTTGTACGAAAGCTTCGCTTGGTGGGCGTCCTCGATCGATTCCCCCGGTCAGCCAATGATCAGCGTAATAAACCCCTCGACACTACTCTGTACCATTGGTATCTCGTCGGCAACGAAATATTCCCTGGGTTTGGAAGCATTACTTATCCTCTGAGGGCGACTATTTGCTGTCCAAACGTTTTGTTAGCATATACATCAAGGGGACGGGTGTCAGGAGGGAGAGATATGCATCATCTCCACTCTCCCTTTTAACATGTTCTGCACCCGAAATGGTAGGGTATATAGATGCTGGGAGAGAGTTGATGCGTTCTCAGCGCTTCTCATGTCTGGCCCACTTTGTTCCTGCTGCTACTTGGGGGAGGAATAATTAATAGATGCTAACCCTCAAAAAGTTTATGATCCAGCATTGACAGTGTTATCCTGGTAGCCAAAGTAAATTGGGCAAATAATTTGTCAGACAACTGCGCAAAACGTCGAAATCTTTTGTTATTAGTAATATTGGTCAGTATCAGAACGAAATGGCGTACAGAACACTTTTAAGCAGGTCGCTTAAAGGTACAGGAGCCGACCCTCGTTCTGGTCTACTTTCTTGACGACGATTACTCACCCCACTCTTGTTTCAGTCTAGGCTGGGGACTTCGCGGACGGTCTTGCCGTGGTGAAAGTCACTAATCTGCAGGTTTGAAAGTGGAGATAGGATGTTGGGAATAATTGCTTCTGGCTTACATCCCCGGTGGGGGTTGCTATGACAAAGACCTGTAGTTGTCTCTCGACGTGGTCGGAGGTCTTACTTAAATTTTCATTGGATTACCTATACGACAATTCGCTGTCGTTACCGACAATGTCCACTGTGTTGCACACAGCAGGGTGAGCGGAGGGATGGCGACTTGTACGCGAATAAGTTATAGTGGTAGTGGACTTTCGCTGCATTTGTTACACTCTCCCCTCCCTCACCCATTTGAGCCCCGTGTCAAGACCGAGTCAGGAAGACCGGAGGCGAGGCGAGCGGATTATCTGACAGCTAAACGGCCCATCTACGCGTGCTACACACGCCTGGTCAGAGCGCGACGGACCAGGTTTTCATACAGACAGGGGAGCTGCTATTCGTATCCCAACCGAATGGGAGTGCCGTAGAAGCCGCATTAAAAAGGACCAGTTGCAGCCTGACTCTGCCTTCTTCGAGGGCGGCAGCATTCCAAACCACGTCTCTTAGCGCACCGGGATGTATTCAAGCGCGCCCGACTGGTTATGGTGAGCAGTATGCGCTAAGATCGTTGGCCACATAGATACTAGGTCTATTTAACCTCCTTACCTCCTCTTCCGCCGCCGCCGCCGCCGCCGCCTGTACTTTGACAGATACTATGGACGAATTACGAAGTGTAAGAATCGGTGGTTTTTAGAAGAGCCTACTTTAAAAAGTTTGCTTTACGCAATAAAAGTTTGTTCGAACGTCATGCCAAAATTTACCGCAGTGTAGAGTTCGAACTCTCAACCCTCATGACTAATTATGACTTCGAATTCGGTATTTAGAAGCATTTTTAATGTGAACTCTTTCAAAGCTTATGTTTGACTCTAGTCTAGTAAATTTCAGATGAGGAATGCGGCCTACTGCATGAGTTCTACTTCTACGTAATTGCCGATTTTTTTTTCGCGTAGATGACCGAATATGTATGAGTATCAGCGAACAGCTTCACGTGGACGAATAGTATTCGAAGATACCTGGCATACTAGCAAAAATGGCTTTTTTAGAGATTTAGCTGTTGGAAGTGAAACTCTCCAAAGTATTTAGCAGCAATTTAGAGTTTACGAGTTCTGTTGGGAATAAACGCTCCCCAGAGCCCAAAGGTGGGCGGGGGCTTTGGCTTCGCGGGAGTCGGCAGTCGCGCATACTAGCAAAAAACTGTCGCCGAGTTTGATGAAGATTGGACGTCTGGCCGGTAGGCAAATTTATCTACCGATCTTTCACTATGACTTCACTGTCAGATGAGGCAACCCAGTTTTAGGCCAAGGGCACTAGCGGTCTTTTGCTAAGTCTCCATTTGCCTACTGCTCACTTTTTGACCCTTTTTACTGCCTCTACCGATGAGGCTTTGCGTGCTGTTGACGCCTTGTGCACGTAAGATGATTTGGGCGATGGACCTTACTCAGTCATTGGCTTTCTGACAACCACCTTTGCATGCTAGGAGAAATTATCCTTCCGGGGCAGATAATGTAATGTCTGCTACAGATGGTTGGCGTCATACAAATAAGATGTGTTTATGAGAGTTTTTCAACATCTTTTACATAAAGTATAAACATCTGTCATACATACAATAGATGTGCTAACTCACGAAATGTTAGCCGAAATTCTGAAATGCGTTTTTAGCTCAAAAAGATTACTTAAGTAGGGTTGTAATATTAATCACCGTGCGGCATAATCCCATAATAATTCAAATGCTTCAGGATGCTGGATTTTGAAAGAAATTCTCTGCAGCCTCGTGCAAAACCTACACTCTGTAAAAATAACTACTTAAGTGGTATGCATTTTTCTCGTCGATTTTCGATGCCCTTATAAATTCAAATATATTTCATAGAACACATACATAAAAATATTTGTTCTTCTACTCGTTTGGTAGAAAATCACATCTTTAAATTTTACGCATGAAAGAAGGATGTAATTCGGTTTTTAAAAACTTTTATTTGAAACCCAACCTGCCGTTACACTCGAATTCAGGGCTTCCAAAATACACGCCGTGCATTTTCCGCGTACGGAAAATCATACTTTTCTATATGCTATTATGAGGAGACCATATGGGGTTCGTAACATTTAGCAGTGGATTTGAGCCATATAGCAAACTATACAAGCAAAGTTAGTAAACGCAGAAGCACGATGTTTTATGGACGGGCATTTCACGGTCTTAAAAATTTTCATAATCAGAAGCTTTTTAAACACCAAATTGTACCCTTACATTAAGTGCGAAATTTGAAAAAGACGTAATTTTCTACCAAATGGGTAATAGATTGAATATTTTATGCGTGTGTTCTATGAAATATATTTGAATTTATAAGGGCATCGAAAATTGATAAGGAAAATTCATGCTAATTAAGTAGCTATTTCTACAGTGTGCGGATTTTGCAGGCGGTTGGAAAGAAGTTTATTCAAAGTCGGCATCCTGAAATTTTTGAATTATCATGGGATTATGCCGCACTTTGATTAATATTACTACCCTACTTGAGCAATCTTTTCGAGCAGCAAACGTATTTCAGGATTTCGGTCAACATTTCAGGAGTTAGCACATCCCGTTCGTCATCCCCAAAAGGATCCGAGGACGAAAAAGAGGCGATTACATTAGTGCTGACGTTTCAGAAACTTCCCCGTTTCCATCATCAGGTTAGTAGGGTGCGTGTTCCAGTTAGCCCAGAGTTGTTCTGTCTCGCCGCCTGTCTCGTTATAGGCATTCCTGATGCACGAACTCTGACCTACCTTCTGGCTGGGGATTAGCTTTGGTCTCTCCGTGGGCGGCCGCTGGCGCACTCGTGTGACCTCTGCCCAATGCCCAGCTATCGTGGTCGCTGTAAGGTCTATGTGCCTGTGGGCCCTCCCCTTATAACCGGATGAGCTGACCAGCTGTCACCGCGTGTGCAAGTCACGTGACCTCTGACTGGCCCTTGCCCCCTGATGTAAAGGTAACAACTGGTGAACAAGCCGAGACTTTTTCGCTTGTTCTTTCAATCTCGTGTGCACTGATTTGAGGTTTGTACGTAGGCCGGATTAGGACAAATGGTTCGGCCGACTGTGCCAATCGAAGACCAACTCTCGAGCACGTCCAACTGTCTCCTCATTGGCTTGGTCGATGACTCTTGCGGTAGGATGTAGTTATGCAACCCCACCTGGTGGACATAATAATGTTGGCGTCGGGGTTAGGGGTTAGGACAACTATTTCTCAACCACTCAAAGTACAACCGCGCATTCGCAATAGCTTTTCTTTTGCATACAACTACTTGATCTCGTTCGCCTGTGCGTTCCCCGACGCCATCTGTAAAAACCTCTATTACTAACGGTCCTGTATTATAGATGGCTGGGATTCGTTTACCTCAGGTGGGGCTACATAACCGCATCTGACCATTCTTACTCTCCCGAAGTCGAAACTGTGCCTCGACAGTTGTATGTGGCCATATACCAGTGACAGTTTATACTCGAGGATGACTGCAAGCTGGTGCCCATGCTATCTTGTGCAGAGGCGTTTGCCTGTTTCACCAACCTACCTCACACTACAATGTTGGCACGATAAGCTGTAGACCACTTTTGATAGTACTGTTGCCGATAGTGGGTCTTAGGGTCTCATTATTAGCTGTCTGGTAGTGGTAGTTTATCGGCAACCCCAACCCCGACTCCGGAAAGTCATTTAGGTATGGAGTCGCGAACCTAATTTTGACATTTCACTGTTAGATCGTTCACAGGTAGGCTTTTTTATGCACTCATGTATGAAAGATCGTGGATAACCATTGGTTATGAATGGTGAGTGTAGATATTTTGCTTCCTCCTTTTTCGTGTCGTTGTCGCTTTAATGTGCTTAAAACCGTCGGAAGAGAGTTCTAGTACAAATACATCTGTGGCGAATGGGGTGGTTGCTTTGGAATAACAGATTGCGTCTAGAATTCGTTGCCTTACAATGCACCGAAATCCCTATCTTCCCGTCTGTTATTTTTATACCACATACAGCAAGAAAGGGAAACTGGTTGCTGTTTCCTGGCCCAGTGTAAACTGTCGAGAACGATTGAGTCCAGTGCTGCCTTCAGTTCCTTCCAAATTGAAGCGATGGTCGCATTCAAGGGCCTGCGCAAACACGAGTGACAAAGGGTCACGTCGGAGGACGGCTAGTTTATGTTCTTTTATACGCGTCTCAAGTCGTCGGCCTGTATGACCAACACAGTCGCAAGGGCAGTTAACACACGGAATGCGGTAGATGACATTGGTTTGCTGCTCTTTGGGTATAGGGTCTTTTACTCGAGATAGTGTTACGCGCAGGGAGGACGCCGGCTTGCGGGCAATGAAGATGTCCCACCAGTTTAGTTGTTGGGCGATCGCTTCGGAAATGCCCTGCATGTAGGGTAGAGAATAGAATTTCCGTAAGTTTGGTCCCTCATTAGAACCAACGCCTTGTGTTCGTCTCTGATGTCTGAGACGATTGTTCACAAAGCTGACCGGGTATCCGTTGAGCCGGAATAACTGATACAAGAAAGCGAGTTCTTTCTTAAGTAGATCACCACTGCTGTAGTAACAAAAGGCCCGGTGGAAAAGGGTTTGGACACAGCTCTTTTTTCTAGTCGCAGGATGGTTATTTTCATAATTAGAAATGACGTCAGCACTGGAGTCTGCCGAATGAGGCTGGGAGGCTACTTGCACGCAAATACGGATTTCGGGTTTTGAGTGCCTTTACATCAGACGCCAACCATCGTCTGTGCAGATTCAATGCAACAATACCCGATTTTCGAAACCAGTGTGTCTCATCATCGCCAGAAAAGGTATTCGGAGACGTGCTACAACGAATAAATGCCACTGCGTTGAACGCCAGAATGAAAAAGCGAACGGATCTCCGAGTGAAACTACAATCTCTCGTTCGCCCTGTCAACGAAATCAGCAGATCGACAAGAGTCGTTAATATTTCTAAAAGGATTCAAAAATCCGCTAAACTTAGTCAACTATCCAAAGGAGCAAAATTCAGCCACACTTATGCTGCGCCCATTTTATTGACCTCTTCTGTGACTGAAGATATGCGCGCAGACATACGCAGCTGTGCCGCTGGTCTCCTTCGATAAAAGAAGCATTACCAAATCTTGCCCATCGATGAATAAAAAGGAGTTATAGTTCCTTAAGACAGACGCCAGTATAGTGATAGTGTCTGGTGACAAAGATGGCGACACCGTCAACGTGGAAGAGAGCGATTACATCAAAAACGCCGACCGAGTCTTTAACGGCAGGAAAGTCTACGCAGCACACGCGGAGGACCCAACTAAATAGCAAGCCGCAGCTGTAAAAAAGAAGCTGAATGAACTCACTCGACCGAAACTCATAATTCCCGATGACTCCAGGTGTATGACCCTCAACGACCCCTGAATAGCCCATGCACATGTCCTCCCAAAAGTGCACAAATGTGCGCCATTGAAGATTATAGTGCCGCTTATTGGATCGCCCACCTGAAGCACCTCATCAATGGATCCCAATATAGCATCAAAAACTCTCAGGAATTTCTCCAGAAGATCCAAGGCCTCAAATTAAGTCCTGATGAGTGCTTTCCATCATTTGATGTGGTTGTCCTGTTTTCCTCAACACCACATGACCTGGCGATTTAGAGCGTAGCCCGACGCCTGCAAGATAATCCAACCAGCATTCCAATACAACACGTTTCAAGGATGCTTAAACTCTGTCTCAATAACTACTGCCATTTCGATGGAAAGTTTTATTTACAGGTTAGGGGTACACCAATGGGCTCGCCAACATCAGGTCTACTAGCTGAACTGGTACTACAACAACAACTGGAGAGGAAGTTATGCGAACCTTTAAACCAAAATGTGGCTCCGATACGTAAATGATACGTTTGTTATCATGAAGACCTGCGAAATTGGGCGATTGCATCAGCATCTGAATAGCGTCTTCCCAGCTATCCAGTTTACTCGCGAAAACGCAAGTGGAGGCATTATCTCGTTTTTAGACGTTAGCATCCAAACACTTAGTGATGGCGGCCTTGCAACTAGCGTCCACCGAAGACACTCCAGTGATGACGTCATTCTTAATTATGAAAGTAACCATCCTGCGGTTCATAAAAGGAGCTGTGTACGAACCCTTTTCACCAGGCCTTTTTTACTGCAGCAGCGATGATCTACTTAAGAGAAAACTCGCTTTCTTGTGTCGGTTATTCCGGCTCAACGGATACCCGGTCAGCTTTGTGAACAATTGACTCAGACATCAGAGACGAACACAAGGCGTTGGTTCTAATGAGGGACCAGAACTGCGGAAATTCTACCCCCTACCCTACATGCAGGGCATTTCCGAAGCGATCGGATGGTGAGATCACATCCTTTCAAGGTTCGCATTACAGGTTTTGCGATTTTTCTACGCAAGGCTAAACGACTTTGTCCATTTGCGTAGGTAGTGTCTTAGTTTTTTTAAAGTATTTAGTAAGACATTTCCTGCGATAAATTATTTCTAATGGTTGTCTACTTTTTGACGGTGAGTCTGTATTCGTGTTACCTAATTATTATTTCGTCATAATTTAATGTCTCGTCTCTTTGTAAAATGACGTACGGTAAAATTTATCCTTTTTTCTTCCCTCTGATACAGCTATACTTTCTCTACGATGGACAATGCGTCTACCGTGGTCCTGTTAGGTACCTCGTTCCTTACCTCACCTCACAGAACCTTCACTGTCCTCGCTATCATAATCCATCAGACTTTTGTAAGTGATAACTGATTATCTACGACTATTCTTATAACTATCTCACTCTCGCTGGAAAAATTCCTCGTTTGGGATCTAACTGGCGCCAGGTGATTCTGCCAGCTTAAGCGAAAATTCGGTTTTGTTTATAGGAACAAGTTGTCTCCCCACATTTCAAATATTCGAGAGGAGGGTCTTCTTGCAATCTTGAAACTTCAAGGGTTTATGCTGTGTGCTGAGTTCCTCAAGAGAAAGCCATTTCCAGTTCGCTCTAGAAATAACATTTGAAACACGACGTGTTAACATTAATTTTACATGAAATGCACTTAACCAAAATGAAAGTTCGATTTCTGGAGCCAATTCTGACCAAAGTAATTTGATGCACCGATGCATTCTGGCAAACCGAGTCGTAGATAAACGATGGGACCTTCTGCTAGATGAACTATTTTGCGTAGTTAAAGAAATCTGGTTCAGTGAGCATGGATCTGTGCTAACCTTCAGAGTATGGTATCTTAATCACCACGTCAGGGTGTCGGGGAAGACACACATTGAAGAAATTATGGATCTGATGGTTCTGGCCTTCTCCGAATGCGTAACCCATCGGCATTATTATACCACCCAGCTTTGTTTCGGAGCCCAAACAGCTAAGGGTCACTCACCTTCATCGCGGATGTTTCTCCTGGAAAGCTGCCTCATCCTTTTCGAGACGCGCTGATCCGTAGTCAATCGACCGACTTAGGCACGGGCACACTTATGTCCAGACAGTCAAATTCGTTCATGCCTCACTTGGTGCAACATTCACCACTTGAACGCAGGGTGACCACTTCTCACGCACTGGAAATCATGCCACTTGAACGGGGGCTAGCTTTTTATAACTCCGATGCAAATATCAAAACAGTTGACACCGGAGATGCCCTCTTCCGCTTGGACATGAATCAATGGCGTCAGCACACGGTCTGGTCTCGCTAGCGACCGCCGCTGGTCGAGGGAGAAAGTCGGGGTGTTGTGCATGATAGTCCCTCATTTTGGTGTCTTTCCTCTCCTCCCGATAATAGTGACCTGGTTTGGTGTTTGTGGCGCTCAGTCTTTACGCCTTATCTTAGCACTACATATGCATACCGCTTTCTTCTTCTTCTTCTTCTTCTTCTTCTTCTTCTTCTTCTTCTTCTCATTCTTCTTCTTCTTCTTCTTCGTCTTCTTCCTCCTCCTCCTCTTCTTTTTCTTCACGCCGATAAATTGGGACTCGCATATTGGCCTCTATTTATGTCAAATATTGCGCGAAATGTTGCATGATTGCTCATGCTGCTGATCCTCAAACGCAGCTGGGTCAGTGTGTCATTTCCTTTACATATCGGTTTTATTCTCCTGTTTGCCTCGATTTTTTGGTCACATTACCGGAAACTAGAGGGTCATCCTGCACTCAGTAAAGAAGAGTTGATTGGAGCTACCTTTTATGCCCAACGAGCTTTCCTGTTTTCTCCAGACGAACTGAACGTTGCTGCGTTTTCGGTTTATTGATTGAGTTTCACATGTCTGGGTGTTTTGTTTGTTCGTTTTTGGGTCCTAATGATGATCAGAGTTTGCGTTTGGACTCAGAAGCAACCGTCTTCCATTAGTAAGTGCTAGATGTTTTTCCTTAACCCCAAAGTATCTCCACATTTGGCCGGTATTATCTTAGGTGTTTACTCCATCTCCTCCCGTTCCATATATTTTCAATCCTAGTGATGGACATTGCGTCCGGGGGCTCCAGTGGGGGTCTGTCGGTGTTGCTTAGAGCTGTCGTCGATGGCCGTTTGGAAGAGGAATTGGAGAAAATCAGGCGATCGTCTCCGACCCAGGTGGAGGACCATGGGCTCTTAGAGCTCGACTCTGCCCAATCCTCTACGTCCAAGGCACAACCTCCCCCAATGGACGACAACCTCAGTCGCGCCACACCACCAACCTCCAGTCTCCAACATCTTGTAAGCTCTTTTCAGGACGAATTGTGACCTAGGCTTTACCTCTGTACTGGTGTCGATGCTGCCCCTAATCATGTGTGCAACCTAACCCATATATGTGAGGCCTACTTGTTCTACACCAGCACGCCTTCCTCTTGTTTGTGCAGCCTTTCAACTAGACCCAGCCCTCACCCGGGACTGACCAAGCTCAACCTGTTTCTTAATTGTGGTTCACACGGTGCTGTCCTGACTGTTGTACGCACAATCTATGCGTGAAATTTATGCCATTCTGTCATCTCAACCGTAGTTATTAGTTATTTGTCACACAGTACTGTCACCTAACATGAGCTCAATTTGTGTGAGAATCGCTCTACGCGGCTCAAGTAAGGATGATTTTACTGTAAGTACCTTTCTCTACGTGATGTTTGCGTGCGTTTGTTACTATTTCTGGGCAAGTCCGTGCTTGATTTAGGCTGTTTAAAGTGGGATAAAAATATACTAATCAAGTCGACTGTAGGCAATATCGGAGGCAAGTTTCAAGCGCACTCTTCCTCAGACACGGGAGCTTTGTGTGCTCAGTGCTTACAATTTCATCGCACTCACATCAAATTTACCATAATGGTGCCTGCATGCACACAGCATATTTGGACAGAACCTTTTTGGAAAGATTTGAATGACCAATAACTTGGGGGCAAGGAAGATCTGATTTGCTTAGAACTCTACTGAAGTACACAGAACCTATGATGTCAATAGTATGGTGGACCGTAAGAATATTGAGGGAGACAACTTTTATTAAAACAGAGTTCTTACAGCAATGGCACCGGCTTTCCAGATTTACCTGACAACGAGGATAACATGTCACATATTCTACCAACCGATGGCCACCTTTTTCCATAAGTGATTGAAATCACAAAGTTTGTCCCGCTTGCAATTAATGAAATGTATACCACATGCCTTGAGGTGTAGTGGTTTGGCACAAATTGGACTCATTTTGATGGACCGCAACAGCTGTGTTTGGGCCGGTTTCCTTATAACATTCTTTCTTTCTACATGCTGTTGCTAATCTCCACAAAGTATCGCCTGCCGTAATACCAAACGGTTATGCTACACGTGTTAGAGGAGGACTTTGCGATAAGTCACAGCTCCCGCTCTTTATCTCGGCGCCAACCTATCTGAGTCGAACAAGTCACATGAGAAGTAGGGAAATAAAAGTGAGACTTTGATCCCATGTTAGTTTCCTCACCTTTAACGCGACACAATTAACTTCGGGGATAGAGTGAGGTGACTTTTACTCGTTTTTTCCTCGCTGCAATAAAAATCAGGGCTCAAGTAACCGCCTTTTCTCTAGGATCGTCGTATACGACGAACGAAATCTCAGTTTCCGGTTTGTGTCCTTTATACAGAATTGCTTACTTCAGTCTGTACAAACAACATAAAAGCACTACGACTCTTTATCAAGGGCTTTCCTGCGCAAAAGATCCTTCCAGTTAAAATAAAGCTTCTCCGAATAGCTGCATGGTAAAAGGCGTTTCTATAATCCTCTCTTTCTAGCTGCTTACACTGTTCTCTAGTGGCCTGATGCCCTCCGAACTATAGTGGGAGCCCGTGCCCACGGCTCGTAAGCACTTGCGATTAGTATCATCCTGCTTATTGAACATCGCAGGGACGGGCTATTTAGCTGTCTAGTGCCTGCGTGTAGTCGATATGAAGTAGAAGCGATCGGTGGAACAAAAGCTTCAGTTGCCTGCCGTTTCGAATTCACGCTCAAACCCATTATCAGAGATAGTGACAGATACTGTCTGTCACTGTCTCCGATGATGGGTCCGAGCGTGAATCCGAAACTTCCAGCGACTAAAGCTATTTTTCCACCGATCGTTTCTACTTTTTATCGACTAACTCCTGGAAGGCGCATCTTCGCTTGTATCAGCAGTTATGATAGTCGTCAACAGAGGATCCTCGGGATTTCTCTGACCTGACAACTAAAACCCCGCAGTGTCCTAAGAAGCGGTAATTCCACAGACTTCGATGTAGGTAGCACAGATTGCGTGATCATTTGATGCGGCGTTGAGGGGCCGGTCTTAGCCTGCCCGGATTGAAAATTTGGACTAAACTCCAAAGAAGAAGCGCTGGGCAAGTGGATTCAGGCTGTGACGTCTTAGCGAGCGCGGAATGAACTGCTAAGCTGTTGTAGCTATTTTCGTCCTGCGTTTTCTCACTCGAGCAAGTCGAACTGCTGTTACCGCCAGTCTGTTGAGTTTGTCTCGGCATCATTTCCACACTTGACGCCTTCATCTGTGAGATTTGCTGCTGACATACCTTCTATCTCGACCGCTACTCACCTTTTGGGCGTGGACTCGCGCATCAGCAGTTTTACCCGCTGATGTGTGTTTAGGACATTTGTCTTTTGCCACCGATTCTGCACCCACCACCTCCCTCTCCCAATATTCAACTTCCCCTAATTCTAAATGCCCCCACGAGCGCTGCTATTTTGCTCGTTTTCACTTAGTCTTTCTGCGGTCATTATCCTCAGCCACACTCAACCCGTGACAGCAGGCAGCTGGTTAAACCGCAAGCGCGACTATCAGTCGTCTTACTCGCTGTTCGCCTACCCGCCTATCCCCACCCACTCGACGTTGCCATGTAACTTAGATGTAGGATTCCGTGCGTTTTCTCTGATGGTGGCCGCTGCTTACTTGATATTGGCTAACTGCTATTTAGTTGAATTATGTCGAGGTGGGCTTGTGGGGTATCACCCTATCTCCCCTTTCCCATCTAACTGAATTTTAATGAAAAAAATTGGAAAGGGAAGGGGCCTCTTGGCCAAACAGGCATATTTCCCCAGTCTACGTGTGCCATAGTTCCTGACTGGCCCCTATCTGCTGCCGAATCAGACTCACAGACCCAATTTTCCACGGAATTTCTAGCAGTGGTTTCCAGTTCATCCCTCGAGCTGAAGCCGACCACCGCTACGTCGGGGGAGCAGTGGTAACTTGCTCGTGAACCGGATTATGCTGAAGGAGACTTGTTCAGCATCGGCTCCTCTTCGTCTCCCGTCGTCCTCTCACGCGTAATATTTTAATGGTAGGACGACTATAGGTGAACTTGGGCTCACTGACTCATCGGACATTTGTCCTAATCTCTCATATAACGCGCTTGTTCTGGCCTCTCAATCAACAACAGCCATAATGGTGATAGTTGCCATAAGACCGCATTGATAATGACGCCGATTTATGGCCCCATATCAAGTTATTTTGCCAGTTACAAATCCTCCAAGTCGTGCTTTTTAAGGTTGCGTGATAGCTCAGGCGCGCGCAGATTGAATTATACTGAGGAGGGGCTGCGTCGGGTCACTTCCTTTTCCCCTTTTCACCGTAAATGCGTAGCAGAACTGAGTCAAACCGACTGGCTGTGTGTATTGCACGCTAGCTTACAAGAACCCGTGGCGCGATTGGTGACGCGGTATTTACTGCCTAATCCTCTTCCTAGGCGTTCTGTCTGCCACCAGTCGTATGCCTTGAGGTAGAGGAAACCACGTGGATTGCTATGAGCAGCGACATCCTATGGACTTGACATGTAAATGTTCGAAAAGTCATCTGTGTCGCTATGCGAGCGGTTCGCATTCCTGCCTCTCTTATCTAATCTGCATCTTTATCCGTTTCCGAGTTCCAGCATCCGACCGTACACTTCCTAGTGTCGCTTTTACGCGCGAGCCCCAGCCCCTATATGTGATGGTTGCATGTCTGCAAGCGTCTAGTGGGAACGGCTGTTTGTACGCTGGTTGAGCTCCGCCCCTGAAACAAACTCGGGTAGTCCCAATCGCGTCTGTTTAGGCGTTCACACCCAGCACAGATGTCAGGTCGGGTTTCTACTCTTCATCCATGGGACGTCGGTCACCTAATTTTCTCAATTTTTAAAGGGTAGAAGATTTGCTGATTCTGAATATTAAAAATAGGAAACCTTGAAAACACTAACGCAGATTAAAATCACAACTTTCTTAATGGGTGACCAAAACATGATCACCTCTTTTTTGTTGAGAGACCGTACCCTGTCCCGGTTTATTAATGTATCGTATTACAAGTTGGTATCTTGCATATACAGTGATCGATCTCATTAAATGTTTGCCGAAATTCTTAAGTGCGTCTTCGACTTAGGTGGGGTTGCAATACTAATTATCACGCAACGTAATCCTGTGATATTTCGGACTTGCCAGATTGTCGGCTTCTTAGTGCACTTCTTTTCGACCTCCTGTATAAACGGCATTCGGTAAAAAGTGACTTCTTGAGTGGTATGCGTTTTTCACAGACTTTCGATAGCCCTATGAACTCGGATGCTTTTTATAGAAAGCAAACACAAAATATGCCTTCTTTTACTCGCTTGATAGCAAATCACGTCTTTCCATTTTATAACCCAAAGGAGGATATATTCAGGTTTCAAAAAGTTTCAAAGTAGAAGATTTTTTAAGACCGTGCAACGTCCATTTACCTGTCCGTTTATTAATGCTCCTCATAGAGTGTACAGCATATTCCGCATCCATTGCAAAATTTGCGAGCTCTACATGGTATCTTTTTAAGGGCCTAGAAGAATTTATGGCCCTTTTACGCCGGAGGTATACGCCTTGTAGACTGGAATCGTTAAACGCTAATGCTGCGGCTTATCTGGCTCAAAATTATTCCGTAATTGGAAAACATTTATGACATTCCTTTGAGTATCAAATTCGAAGAAAACGTGATTTAATACAAAATGAGTTCAAAAGCGTGCTTTTATGCGTTTTATCTATAAAACCTATTGACGTTCATAAGGCCATCGGAAAACAAATGCGAACAATGCATACCATTTAAGTAGCCACTTGTTGCCGAATGAAGTTTTTACAGGAGGTCGAAAAGAAGTGCATGCAAAAGCCAACTTTCTGATAAATGCGGAATATTATGGGATTTTGTCACGTGATGATTAATATTGCAACCCCACCTAAGTAATCCTTCTGAATCGAAAACGCATTTTAGAATCCCGACTGATATTTCACGAGATCGGTCACTCACTGTAACTCTTCTAATTCTTTTTTATGGAACCTGCCCTTTTTCGTCTCTCATGCCTCACTCTCATCTCTTCTCTCCATGTAGCCTCTGTACATGGTAAGCAGCCGTTCAGGTTTTACCCCGTTTCCTTCCCCTCTCCTCTCCCACTCGGTTTCCACCTGTTCGACGGCATCCAAATTTGAGCTTCATTAAATTACATTAGTCGCCTTTGAATTTTTCTTCCTAATTCATTTAGCACGATCAATCGGGTCACGCCTTCGAAGTCGGGCTCTTCCACCAGACTAGCGTACTCTTTCGTCGAACAATGATATGCATCTGGCGTGACACGGTTTGTCTATTTTTTATGGAAAACTTGATCCACCTCTGACCTTATAGACTTATCCATATTATTAACTCCATCTTGATCATTTGTTTCTGCGGTTTCCTTAACATCATCACTAAAAGCATATTACAATTTTTGGGGTTTTCGGAGTTGGGGACAATGATGACGCACGCTCCTGGTGCCGTTGGAGACATATGCGACTACCTTAGGAGTTGAGCGACCTATAAATTCGTACTGCTTCCTTTCCTTTCCTCTTTAGTTGGATTGTTTTTCTCAAAATTCCATTTTCTTGGTTTATATCTAATGCGAGTATTCGTATTAATCTGGGCGGCTTCGCAGGACAAACTATGTACAAGAAAACGTCTGTTTCGAGATGCCTTGATTACTGCTGAAAATGGTTTTTTTACCGTACTGATGCCACTGTTTCATTCAGTGTGCCGATCCTTCAGACTGCTTCTGATTTTATGTTGGCCGCGGAAGTTATTCCTGTTTT
>CACRXP010000766.1:137965-154906 GCA_902702965.1 Spirometra erinaceieuropaei
ACACGACGTTCTCGGGGCGAAATGCCGCTTCGCTAGGTTTCATCTCCAGTCGACATGACTCAGTCTCCCCAGTGATTCACTGTGTGAGGGTAAAGGTCCAATGAGGCCGACCGTGTGCGACCTTTTTTCGTTATAATAAATATGAAGCGCGTCTGAGCTCCCTTGAGGTTTTAAAAGTCCTGGCTTTGTGGATTAACAGTAAGCGAGATGCTTCCGTCCTGTGGACTGAGAACCAACTTGAACTGGCACCCTGATGTGCTCCTATCGTAGGTCTAACTGGTGAACTATCCCAGTAAATAAGATATGGCTTATTCAAGTTCAGAGATCAGCGCCTGTTTTTCATGCGCTGAACCAATGTCTACCTTCGGTGGCCCTCTTCCTGATTTGACGTTGAAAATCACGCTTGTGGGAAACATCTAATTTACAAGTAAAGTAAAGAAGAGCAGGTGGTTTCTACTAGTTCTAATTCTCATTATTTTCGATTTGTCTCATGACGCTTTTTATCAGCATTCAAATTTATTTTAGTCCCACTGGAAATGCGGGTTTTCATTACGGAACATCTCAACTACTGGTATAGCGTCCAAGCCTACTATTTGGCTAAGACGTTTGCAGATCTTCCCTTCCAGGTGGGTCTAACCCGGCATCAGCCTGATGTTCGGTTTTTTTAAAAAGACGTTAACTGATGGAACTTATATCAAACTTTCAATTTAGAATGATAGAGGATGTAAGATTTTGCTCACAAGCCTTACTAATTACTAGAGCTCTGGCAGAAGCGAGAAACGTACCTTCGAAAGGTGACTGGGTATATTCTATTTGCAATCGAATGTGGGGACCTTTCCGATCATTTCTGCGGAACCTAACATTTCGACAATTGTATCCTTTTAACTCCTTTGAGGGTGGCTTTTATCCTACAAAATTATAGTACAATTGCAGATGCTCATTGGGGGAGACATTCTTGTCAGAGAAGGGCCATTTGGTTTTTAACTGTCCGCACTTAACCAGTAGCCCTATGGCCGCTGGTTCGGATGACGGGGTAATGTTCTGTTGTCATTGTCCAACAAAGCGAAAGCAAGAGTCCCAGGGCGATTATCGGAAAGGAAAAATCACCGAGACAGGTTTATTATCTTTCTGACGTTTCGAACTGGCCACACCTTTAACTTTCAAGGAACGATCATTTTGACCAGCGACAGTCAAAAATTAGGCCGATTTACTCTCGAGGTTTTGTTTTCGAATGTCATTTCTATCAATTGGCATTTCTAACTCCCTTCGAATTTTAAGTACTGGACGCACAGAATGACTGCGGTTGACTTAACGAGGTCAACGGCGGGGTCGACTAGGGGTAATCTAATCAGCTCATCCGACGGGACGGCTGACAAATCACCATGCTGGGTTTCAAACATTTGACCCCGTCGAGATAACTGGTCACGCAGGCAGCCCGCCAGGCATTTATGTGCAAAAAGACAGTGAAAATACACACAAAATGTTCGGGAACAGGACCTACCAACTCGTCGATTACCTTCCCACCTCCCTATCTTTGTCGACAAAACATATCGATCATTAGTTGACAGTCGTTATGCAACTGCCTGCTTGGGTTGTAAACCCGCAACTGCAAGGCGAAACAGAAATGCTCATTTTTGTTCCAGTCCTCTGGACCAAAGTGCTACTCTTTCGGTCATAGCCAACGGTGGCACGTTTCGTTGATCACGGTACAATTTATGCGACGGACGATCGTTTTCAGTTTTCAACACCAGGAGAGCGCTTATGTGCGTGTGCGAATGCGTTGTAGACCCATGGAAGTTTTTAGCCAATCCCCGTTGTTACTACCGCTGCACCTCGCAGCTCCTACTGACTGCACATCAAGTATGGCTACAGCGAACGACTTTATAAAATCCTACCTACCTTCTCAGGTTCCTTTAGACATCTGACCATGTTGGGCAGCAAACCGGTATGCGTGGACAGGTAGGCAGAGCAGCCGCTTTTAATGTGGACGTGCCTGCGTGCGTGAATATGACGTCGTAAGCAGGCACCGGGGACGATGCGCTGTCGAGCAAAGTTAGCTTTCTCTCAAGCTAAAATCAGTCGATTTTCTCTCTGAGACTCGCTAAGGAAGTTAATTGCTAGTTAGCCCACGTGAATTTGGACTGTCATAGTTAAGTACTAGGAACTAAGTTCACATACGCTTTAACACTACGCTCTGTTGTTCCCCATCAGTGGAGGAAATACGTTCTGCTCTGTCCTTACCTTCGAGGCACTGCACTGCCGTAAAACTCCTAAACTCATGATTTTTAGTCAACAGCCGCCTATGGGTCTCGATGGGTTTAAAAATTTTTCTATGTAAACACGGTGTCCTTATTTCGGAGGGCAGTAAACTCTGAAAAAAAGCACAATCTTCAAACTAGAGTTGATCCGTACCTTTGTTTTTGTATAAAACAAGACTTAAACGCTTCTCATATGAACTGTTATTCGTTAACAGCAAACTCAACAGGAATTAGACAGCCTTCCTTATTTTTGTTACGCATGCTTTTGCCTAGAAGACTACCGCTGTAAGGTAACAGAATACCCTTTTATTATTTCCACCTTTTTATCTCTACTTCTGCAGCTTTTTTAAGCCTTGGAGGTTTTCCTTTTGTTTATTCCTCTTTTGAGTTCTTTTGTTTTCTCCTCAAGATAATATTTCCGCTAATATACGGCATCATAGTCTACTGGATGACGGACCAACCGGCCGAATTCGCGCGATTCATGATCTTCCTCGTGGTTTGCGTCCAAACCGCTTTGGTCGGACAGTCACTGGGACTGGTCATTGGAGCAGCTACAGACTTAGAGGTGATGATTTCTTTGCCTCTCTGCATTCCATATTTTTATCCTACGTTAATGTCCCCTCTTTCAATCCTCCTCAGCTGCGTCCTCAACGTGGCAACCCTCAACTTAGTGTCTCCTAGAGGTTTGTTAGGAGTGGAGGACGGTGCTAATGAGCTTGTCGTTTAGTGGGAATTTCGAGGACACCAACCAGGAGCGCGCCAGTTGTCGTTTTTGCCAGTTTTGTCAATTAACCTCATGGGCATTTCTTACGGTATTCCGTCCATCTTTCTCACAGACCACTCCTGAAATTAGTGCTGCGTTGGTTCACGTGGCTACGCGACATAGGCCTCCAAAACTGGGCGATGTTCTTACACCAACTCTAAACGGGAGCCAAACAAGTGTTCGGCGTACGCGTAACAGAGGCATTACGTTGCTTCAGTCCCACGCACGATTTATTTACGTCTATTTGTCTTCAGTTGTATGTGTCACTAGTGCACGATGGAAGAGGGATTCAAACAAGCCCTGCGCCCTTTGTTCTTCACGAGATAAATGTAAGGCATTTTAGCTGCCTAGACGCCCCTATAGGCTATAAATTGCCAACTGGTGAGGCAATTCTATCCTCGGGACTGAGAGCCAGACTACAACGACTTAATGTTGTCCTGATGGCAGCCCCCATTGACGAACCATCTGGATTATCGAAATCTGGTTATCATGTGACACGCCTCGACCAAGCTTCTTCCGCGTCATTCACCTCATCTACGTCTAACTTCAACCCCCTTGTTATTGTCTTGCCATCAGAACAGTACTGGCACCGGATGAGACGGAAACATAGGGGAAGTGACCCAACTCATGTTCAGGTCACCACTGCTCTCCTAGGGCAGTGGTGTTTCTCCTCCCTCCCTCCCTCCTGACCGACGAATTATTGTATGCCAAGGACCGTCCTCGTTTATAGCTTATGCATATTCTAGGACTTTTCCCCAGGGACTGATCGCGTGCTCTTCAGGCTTGAAACGTCATTACTGGGAGAATAGTAGACTCAAAAATGTTTCACAAATTATGCTCGCCATCCACACCGGTCGGCGTTACGGAAATGTGAGATTTCAGTAGCATATTTCGCACTTCTTGCTTATTCAAGCCTTTTCTCTGCTAAGGTCGCAGTGCTTACTTAAACGCAAATCTACCGACCCCAGTCCTACCCACACAACGTCCTACCGTTTCGCATTTTCAGTTAAGGCTGACCGTAATTAAAGTTATGAGTACCTGCGCTCTCTCCTCCGTAATAGGTCTGCTGTTGTCTTTACTAACCTATTGCGCGTCTAATGCTATGTAGTTGTCGCCACCCTTTTTTCTATGCATCTCCATAATTCGAGCAAACGCTGTTCATTCATTTCTTCCTTACCTCATGCACGCATGTCGTCTTTATGCTCTGCGCTGCAAGCCTTGCCCCAAAGGCAAGTCTGCAGCCAAAAGTGGCTTAAAAGGCGGCAACTAGCCTTAAAGTTAATTCCCCCCTGTTGTCTTCCCGTTAATGTGCCTTTTACGACGTCCTTCTAACAATACATGTTAATCATCAAGCTGAGATTTCCAGGGAATACGTTTTCTATCTTGGTACGCAAATTGGATGCTGTCTGACAGTAAAGGAAACCGACACACAACAATCTAATGGAGCGTCACGTAATGCCACCGTCAATGGGGCACGGGCATCAACTTCCAGTCCTTCTTCTACATTCAAGCGCAGTTTAGAGAGGTTTAGTACCCTAGCATGGGCCGCCTCTTTCATAACTGTACCAAGATATCGCAAATAATAGCCTTCCTTCCGTCAAATTCGTCAAAATCCTAGGTCAGACTTACGATTACGCGTTTATCCAAGTCGTTAGCTCAAAGCAAGCTGCTCGGTGATACTGTCATCCTCCCATTTATTAGAAGAAATGACCCAGTTTCTGGTCAGATAGCCTAACCGTGTTTCACCAATGTCATCCGGCGGCGGCAGCATATATCGGCACTTTTTTACTTTTTCTGTGGAGATTTCGAAGAACAAATAAATAAAAAAAATAAAAACAAGCGCATAGTCACTTTTCGTTTTTCCAGAATTCGAAATGTTTGTTTACTTTTCTCGTCAATGTTCTGCTATGTTACGGTTAGTTATTCCGGTGCCATTGATCTTCCCGACATGCATATGCATTGTATTTCCCTCCTGTTTGCCCTTTTGTAGTATTTTGTGCTTGCCGTCACCGTCCTTCCTTTTTCGCTTTTTCGCCCACCGCTTTCTTAAACATTTCGCAGGTTCCTGATGAGCACCTATTGCGCGGTTTTGACTCGAACTCCTGAAGCCCAATAGCGAAAATGTTTGCTTAATAAAACAATACTACGACTGACTTTTGGCCATGCGATGTCGTCTCTGCTGACAGTGAAGACAATGGCCTTGAGACTGATTTACACGCGACATGGTTTTCTTGTTCACTTTTTGTCAAAAGGGTTAACGCCAAACAGGCAGACAGAAGATAGTCTGCGCGCTCATTGCCATTCCGCAGCTGTTGTCCAGAAAAGAGTCCATAGACGAAGAGATTCCATTAGGCGATATTTCGAAGGACCTGGTCCTTCTTGTTCATCTCAGAGTTGTTGATCCTTTGAGTTTCGAGTGCGCTCATTCAAAACGGGAAGTTGGACGACGGAGACGCGGCTTTCCATAAATGATTGGCGCGTAAACCAGCAACTAGTTCAAGAGGGTAAGGTTCTGGGTGGAGGTTGTTACATATAGAACCGTGAAGGTGTAGGAAGAGAAGTTAACTTTAATAATCGAAGGCGTCCACTGAAATCTCTTTGTGAGCTTAGCGACAGATAGTGTTCTCTCACACGGTCTTAAACCCGATAATGAGGTCTCGTCGGTCGAAGGAAGTACGCTGCCCTAAGCTGTCGGCGTAGGGACCTGGTGGTCAAATTGCCCCGTATAACTGAATCCTGCTTCGGAGTAAACTCACGCGGAGCCCGGGTCCCTCGAAATATCTTATAACAAATTGACTTCTCTCCTGAATTTTTCAATCTTCTATGCTTGGATTATGCTACCAGGCGCTTCAGGCAAGCGTTGTACTCTTCAGTGCGCACGAAACTGCCCTCCTCCTCATCAAGGATGGTTGCCCGCTGGTGCGCTAATTGTTCGATGGCCGGCATGCAGGTTGTTGATTGCTGAAATTCCATCATCCGTGTTGAATGTTGGTCCTGATGATTGCGTATTCCCCGAGTGGCTAAATACTTATACAGACTAAGTCTCAGCAATGAATACGGGGTGGAATTTCGTTACACTTGTTGATAGACTGGGCCCCGAGAGCCTTAAATCATGCACCTCGCAGCTCACGTGATTATCACCTCTCGCGGGAATTTCGGCCTCATCGAACTTGAATGTGTGGCTGGGTCTCGCCGAGTGGGCCGCGAATTGACAGTTGACGTTATTTCTCTGCACTGCTGTCGCGTGTTCCGTGATTCGCGTCCAGAGCAGTCTTCTGGTTTCTCCGACGTAGTTGATTTGTCCGCAACTGCAGTTGATCCGACAAACGACTCTGAATATTTCTTGCCGTGGCAGTGGGTCTTTTGGTTTCACCACCTGACGCCTAGTGGTTGTCCTCGGTCTGTATGCAACTCCAAGTGGTGCGAGAAAATGGCTGACGGCCTCGGAGACGTTCGTGATGTACGAATCGCTCACCAAAATTTGACGCTGGTACGATTTAGTCACTCTTCCCGTTCACGCATGCACCGGCTGACGAAGTTGCGCGGGTGGCCGTTTTCTCTGGACACCCGTCGAAGATATTGAAATATAGCAACCTTGTCTTCCGGCTCACTGGAATGCGGGGAACGGCAGGTTGTAGGACCCCAAACATCTGTCCCACATAAAAACTGCCTAATCTACTTTTTTAAATAGGTCGTGGGTTGTTGAGTAATGCTCTAATCATGAACTTTGCGTTCGGTTTGGCCCTTCCGCTTTTGTTTGTTCGTGGCCGTTAAGTTATCTTGTAGCACACATTTTCCGCGCGGATTTCAATAAATTTTAGCCCACTTAATCTTTTCAACCTGTCACAGGCGTTACCCCTCCAGCTTACCATCGCACTGCATGAGCTCCGGTCAGAGAGTAGAGGAGTGATCGTATCGCTTCGGTCCTCCGTCGCAGACATTACTATTTCATCTACCATTACTTCCCATATCTTCAGCTCAGAGAGTTGACAAGCGATGGTAGATGTTACTCCTCACCTTACCCTTGTTTGTCATGGCCTAAGCTCAGAGTTGAGAAGCGATCATATCGCATCGTTCTTCCGTCGCAGACGTTACTATTCCATTTACCATTCCTTCCTTCTCCATCCATAATTGTATGTCTGGGAAGACGCTGTTAAGACGTTCTTTGAACGTTACCGCCTGATTCCATTCAATGACGAGGAAGGAATCATCCACATACCAGGCCCAGAATTTCGGTCTGCGGTGTTGGAAGACCAGGGAGAGAGAGGGAGGAATTCGTTTTATTTTGAAACTATAAATTCAAAATTTTCAGCAAAAATTGGCTCCATTCACAGTGGGCAGTAAATAAGTTAACAGATTCGTCCGGGGTCAAAACGTTTGACGCAAAAGGACCGATTATTATGGGGACAGTTCAAGTCTTAACTTCTGTATTTCTATCTCTTCACACGTAAGATAGCACGCCAGGAGTGGCGAAACAGAATCTCGAAAAGCCGATTTGCGACAAGACATAAGTCGGAGGCCGCGGCGCATCGGGTGGGAAGACTTCGCAGAGATAAGATCAGAATACAAGGGATGGGCAACCTCATCTAGAATTCGACCAGCAAATTGCTTGACCTTATTGAAATGTCGTTGCAGGATAATATCGACTAAAAAGATATAAGAAACACCAGCGGCAGAGGAGAGCATTCGGAGGACGCGTATCAAAAGTAGAAGATCTTGTTTGAGCAAAGCAGGAAAAATGACAGGAAAGCCATATAGGGTAAGAGGAAGAACGCAGGCATCTATGAATCATCAGACTAAGGGTTGAGGTGTGTGGTAGGAACGTAACGACGAAGGTAATAAAGAAGTTTACTAACTTTAGTAGATAGGGACTCAATATGGGGGGAAATGAAAGATTTGAGGACAAATTAACACCGAGGTACCTCAGAGGATACATCGTTGGGAAGGATGTCAGAAGATGCGGGACTAGGAGAGGGCCGCAGTCGGAAAACACACTGAACTGATTTTTGGTTGTTCATTAGGAGACCATTTTCCTCCGACCATACCAGGACATGGTTAAGGCCATCCTTTAGAGACTGGAGGTAAGTCTGGTTTTTGAGAGGGTGTCCAAAAACCACAGAATCGGCATACTTAACCAAAAGGCAGTTGTTAGGGGATTTGAGATCATCAGTGTGGAGGGAGAAAAGGTGAGGGGATGGAATGGGACCTTAAGAACTTCGCAGTCATTGGGAACGACCGTAGATTTCCGTTTGCCGGAATGGACAAATTGAGTGTGGGAAGTAAAATAATCGCTAAGCCAAGGGACGACCCAGCCTGGAGAGTCGCACGCGGATGTTTTGGTAAGGAGAAGAGGGCGCGGGACGGTATTGAAGGAGGAGTAGTCAAAAAGCACTTGCGTACTCGCGGCGGCTCTTATCTAATTCTTTTAAAGCAGAATGGACCACAAGAGCAACAGCATCTAAAGTACTGCGTTTGGCTTTATATGCAAATTGTAAATGGGTCGAAAAAAAACCGGAAGAAAAGGCCTTATAATATCTAGGGGAACTTTTAGCGAGTTTTAGTAGTGCGGAAGAGCAGGCAATTGAACGAAAAGATTAAGGACCAAAATTAGCGGATTTTTAGGGCTGGGAGTGATTCTCACCAGCGATTCTAACTGTTCTAGGACCGCCTCGGCTATGAGTCCCAAAGTCGGTGAACACATTGGCTTTTCTTTCACCTGCTTGTAGATTAATCGTCAAACGTGTAGCAGGTCCTCGGAACTTTAGGAGTTGAAGGGCCTGCGCGTGTCCGAGTCGATTCTCCTTTTCATCGCATTTTCCTCGTAGGAGTAGGTCAGCGGTCTCAACTGCCAGATCTTGGGGGACAGAAGAGGGACGTGACATCAAAAGATACCATTATCTCATTTGGCAAGATACTTGACCCTTTAAGATCCAAGTGCTGTGTTGACGAACAGACAGTTGTGTCCAAACCAAGACGCCGAAACAGCCACTTTGTCTGTCCATACGTTTGAGTGCCTTTGAGCGATACGATGTGCCGAAGAGGAGAGCCATTCTTATGCACCTTGGGGAGGCCATGGAACCTGGCTAATGCCGTCTGTTGAGCTATCCCTATGCGCCTGTCAGTGTTATTGCACCCGAGTTCTCCAGTGCAAAAAGCGTCGCATTAGTTTCGGGTGTCGGAGCTTTTACGAGGTTGGTTCGCATGAGACCTAAAACTGACGATTCTCCAGTAGGTTTTTGACCCTCTGAAGGTTGTCTTTTCTGTCCAATAGAACGGTGGAACGCTTCTGGCCCGCGAGCACGATGACGATGAATTTGTGGGCTTTGAGGTCTATTAGTGCACCGCGTCCGAACTTGGGGAGTATTTTTCGTGGCCTGTGTCATAAGAGGGACGATAGTCGTAGATTTTCCCGATTGTCACTTCTGAGAAGGCAATTTTGACCATAGTTTGGAGAGATCTGCAAGTTTTCATAACGATTTTATCGTTAAAATGTCTAGGCTGTCATCGTGTTGCCTTTTAGGTTGCCGTGTTTCTCGGCCCGGCGACAGGAATTCCGATCTTGCTCTTCTCGGGTTTCTTTGTCACTCTTGATGCAATTCCAAAGTACCTCCAGTGGCTCTCCTACAGTTCCTTCACGCGATATGCTTTTGAGGGTGCAATGAAGGTGATTTAGCAATTCTCTCGCCCATTGTATCCATATTTAACTATCTTTTGGAAGTCTCACTTTATCCAGTAGTAGTTTGCCAAGAGGCCCATCCTTCGGACGTTTTCCCACTATCGGACATCTATAATTCGACAGCAGACCTAAAAGGTACCGTGAAATTCTGCTGTTGGGCACGTGGTGCAGCGTTTCCTGCTGCAATAGATGACAAAATGACATTACCGAAATGGCCAGTTTGGCTTTTTAATTGTCGTCAGCCAGTCATATGAGACGAGTGAAGTCCGCAACACGATCAGTGAACTCCTTTTTACCATTGTATATACCCGATCGCAACTGACAGGACAGCGAGCCCGTGGTTCAGTGGTTAGGGGCGTTTGAATTTTAATCAACAGCTTGCGGGATCGAGCCCCAGGTGTTCCAGACTTCGGGGCTGAGTATGATTGGCTGACGACGACTAATAAGCCATAAATGGCCATTCCAGTCTCCCTTGTCTTTTTCGGTAATAACATACTGGCTATATCATGCGCCGCTGTACGTCTGTTGGTTGGGCTCGAGAGAGAGGCCATAAGGCACAGCGGAACGAGTGAGTTCCTTAAGAACGATCGGTGAGCGTCCCCTACCATTTTATATATTTATGCACACACATGTATGGTTACTGTTTTAGTAACGTCTGTTCTGGTGTATTCATCACCTATCGTTAGTGTATGACACTCATTGCCTACAAAATTAGTGAGCATAAATTTTAAAATATAGCACACTTTTAGGCAGTGGCTCTGTCAAGATATTTTGGGACGTCAGTCAGAATACTGAAAGTAGTAGTGAAGCATTAATTTCCAGGCAGTCGATTAATTCCACACACTGGGACAAATTTTTGTTACAGTTTCTGCACCATTTGACGTTATGCTTATACGTGGGTAGCGTTTTCATGTAATGCTAACTAGACTCTAACCAAAGACATAAGTTCGCCTGGGAAAACTTTAATACAAATGATAAGGAATAACCCACAGCCTACGCTATGCTTTAAAATTCCTGAGCACCAGACTGCGATCTCTAGACACGTTTTTCCGTGGAAAAGGTCGAGGTTGCAATCTAAAGTTAATTCTTACACGACAGCATGCTAGCTCTTGGAAAAACCTCTCCCCAGACCTCTTTGCAAATTAAAATCAGGAGAAAGCCCAACCCGGGTGATGTTCAATGTGTCCACTCATCTCGGTGTCCGTATCAATTCAATCATAGTTTTTTTAGGAAGAGCTACATAAAAGATTCGTTTCCCCAAACACGTATTCTTGAAGCACGTATTTTGAAAACTGTTCTTCTCGAAGAAAGAAAACATTTTTACTCTAACATCTGTGTACTTGAAAACTCAGTCTACGTTTTCGCGTCATCATATGCCTTTCGGGTTTTGTCCTCTTAATTTTTGCCCGAGATAAATCCACATAACCGTGTCCGTTCATGTAGGAAGAACTCCTACTACCGTAGTGAATTACAGTATGTACGGATCACATCGCCTGTTCGATGAGCAACAGGAATCGGCATGCGGAGGTTAACCAAGAGGCAAACGATACATCATACTTTTGAACTTTTTCAGGACACTAGTACAGCATCCTTCAAAATTTAACATTTGAAGAAGTAATAATTTCCCATAAAATAAGCAAGGAGTTGAATCATTTTTGTGTCTATTGGATAAGACATGATGACACTTATGCATGCATCCAGAACCCGTATAAAAATATATGACTTCGAAGTAATGAGTTCTTCTGAGTGCGAATCGTTGGCTGCCTGGGAAGTGGACTGATCAAATACGATCAGGTGGCTGTTTAGGAATTTATTCAGAATCATGGTCTTGCGTTAATTCATTCTACAATCACACCTAAACAATCTTTTCCACTTGATGGCAAAAAATAAGAAATTCATGGTCAATCAAAAGAAGAGGAGGCGTTCACCGGGAGAGGTGTATTTGAGGTCTGACGTTTCGGGTAGTCGTTTCTTCTACCCATCTTCAGAGACTGAGCAGTCGTGCACACACCTCTCCCGGTGAACGCCTCCTCTTCTTTTGATATGCCACTCGGGAATCGCATTTTCACTACTATTGAAATTCATGGTTATTTTATTTCATTCAGGTACGAAAACAATGTACCTAACTGTGTCCGTAAGGTTTTTAGAGTTTAAACAATCCGCGTATTATTTTATTCGATTGTACCATGATTCCCAGTTATCCATGCATGCTCACAGGTAATTTAATGTTTGCTCGCACTTCTGGGAAATCGTTTTCTGTTTGGTCTGTGCCAAAAATTTATCGAAGTTTTTAGGATCTGGAGCCGTGTCTTTCATTTGAGAAGAACCTCACTGGATGCTCTGATGGACCAGGACAAATAAGCATTTCCGCCGATGCTACCACACTTAATGAAGAACTGGAATTTGAGATCGACAAGCATTTTGTGAGAGTACGCCCAAGAAATGCTTCCAATCGCGCTGCCGCCTCATGACGTACATTTGTCAGAGTGTAAATAATCCGCATGAGTCAATTACTACTGCCGCACCTGCGTGCAGCACGCGTTAGAAGGAGGCATTCGTGTCATGCCTGCCAGTGCGTCAAATTACCTCAAGGGCCGCCCGAAGGCCTCGAGCAAGTCATTATAGCATAAGAGGGGGAAGAAGAGGTTCTGGCCGGTTATGAGGAATCCCTTCTCATGGCAAATCCGCACATTCCGCACAGTGTGTTTGAACCTATCACGACACGGTGACAGCGGTGGCATCGAAGATGGCTCATTGGCGGGATAGGTCGCCCGATCGTGGAACGAGGGTCAACTTCATTGGCTGCCAATTAAGCCCTTATGGCACCTCTCGCGTATGCGAGATACATGCCCGTACATGACACGCGTTAGATGGTTGATCTTCATTGTGTCAACACCTGCTATTAACTTCAGAGCCAACCAGCTTGAGGCGGATAAGCCACTGTGTGGGAAGAGATGGAATGATTCTGATATAGTGCCTAGACGAGGCGTGCGTTTGATTTAATATAACCAAAGAAGGGCGCCAGGAAACTTCCACTACGCGACGACAGCTAGGACTTGGAAATCTGCCAACTGACGGAATAACGCGTTCTTTCTCAGTCCAGGCTTTACTGTCTCCTCTTAGATAGGGATTTCATGCCCTTGCACTATTGCTTAATGTCCGAACCCCCTCTGCTCTCTATTTTAAGTCGCACTCATTCGGAGTAGGAGACTAGGTCATGTGCGACACAAGTAGGCGGACTATTAAGCTTTGCCATTACTACTCGTCCATGCTAATCTGCGGCCGTGTTGAGTTTGTGTTATCATTGGAACACTGTGGGAGGTGTGTGAATAGAGATTGAGTTGGCCGTAGTGTAGGTCAGTTCCGCTATAACGCCTATCTCGCGGAACAGTGATGATGCACCTCCCTTGCGACGATCTGACTATTACGTTTATGGGTCTACTTGTTCCGCCCCGTGGGATCGCTGGTGATGTCTTTGGACTGCAGGTGAATGCGGGGTTTTGTCTTCTGGCATGCAATCTGGTCGGCACCATGAGCGCCGACCAAATGTTAAAATCAATATTTTTGAGTGGAGCGGACGGATGGTGATTTCTTAGTTCAACTGCTAGAGTGTTAAGACCAAGGGTCAGGTGTATCCCTGTGAGGTCTGGAGTTTTCATAACTTTCGGTTGGGATACTACGATCTGCCCCGCTGAAGACCTCAACAACGACATATATAAGCCCGAAATAGCCACTTCAGACATAATGGATTATTTCCGACCACTGCATGCCCGTCCGTCAGGGCTGTGGTTTTCGTCGCCACGAAAACAAGCTACGCTCGTTATGACCTACAGTCAGTGTAATGGGGTGTATGCTACTCCCATGTGACTTGTGATTTATCGATGAGAAGGGGGGGGGCCTCTGCCGTTACGATCAACACCACAAACCCTCCAGGCGACGGCGTTCCTTGTGTATGGGTTATGATTTTACGTGTTTCAATTTGCCCCTAGTATTTCACGTCATTCGCGACCTTCAAAGAGTTGGGTTTACTTACTTTTCGTGGACAGCGTTCTGGAGAATGCTGTAGGTCCCTTATTAGATACTTTCATGGGACAGAGACCTGAGCCTTGGTGTTTGTGTGAGGACGTATAAGAGGACCAACATTGCTCGGGTAAAGTGCCATGACTTCTGAGCCTGGGATTGGGTTATATTTCGTTTGTTTTCGACGGGACAAAAACATAGAGCTCATTTCTTTCTACACTTTCTTTGCATTTATTCACGAGTGCCGACTTCAATTCGCCGTGCGGCCGACTCCCATAGCCGCAGACCCCGGCACCAAAGTAAAATGAGACGGAATTGGCCGCGCTATAGTCGCGCCAAGTCGGGCTAAAATGAGGCGGACCTCTGTAATATTGTGGTCTGACGTTTATCCTGGCCGTGGGCTGCCAGAAGCGTCTGCGAGGGACGGATTGTTAAATGGGCTTCGGCGAAAACTACCTGCAATCAAGGTAGGCTCTCTGGCCGTATGAATAAGCATACGCGAGCTGTGTGGCAGCACTACCTTTAGATGTGACTTGGCATAGATCTGGCTACTCGGTTACCGACGGGGAGGTCACAAGCTAAACCGACAATAGGCGTGACATACGTAGCCTTCTACCAAATCAGGCTTATTGCCTCTGCCATGTACAGTCCTGGAATCGTAAAATTGTAAGTGCTATGAGTAAGTTTGGTATATCGATATTCTGGCGTGCCCTGGGACTGAGAAGCATTATAACCTCTCCCTAAATTTACTTTTAAACATCCGCCACAAGCCATTAACATTCGAATGCATTACCAAATTAGTTGTTATATATCAATAAAAATTGTTGTGCTGAATGACATTTTTGGGGTTGCGATTGTCTGCGTGGTCGTCGCATATTGTTTAACTTCCGTCAAATCGGCCACCGATTTGGCTGTATGGAAGAAGACGCTGATTCTATTTTCCCCTTGGACTTGTGGTCTGTGTCTATTAGACGTCGCATAACAAGTAATTTGCCCATCCGTGGATTGAAGGCCTTGTGTGTTCACGTTTGTTTCACAACCACTCTCGAACATGGAGTACTCAGAGGGTCATGCAAAACCGTCATCCTCGTCAGGTCATTTTCATTCGAACCGTGCATACTATCCCTCCTCGAATCAACCCTCTCACAGTTCTGACTGACACTATTTTCCTGGTGTGCTGGTTTTTTTGAATATGCATTGGCTGCTCGCCGTCGAATAAGATGTTGCGAACTGTTTACCACCATGTAATTTTGTATGTTTCGCCAAATACGCTTTGTTCACTTTAAATGGAAGCCTAAACAGAGCGATCCACTGGCCTTGTTTTTACTTACATCGGAAGGATGTCCACTGGGAATGCATATTCGTAATTCTATGTAGGTTGGTTGATTTGAGGTGATATCGAAGCATCTCATAGCCGATCGCATTTTTTTCTCACTTCTCTTGTAGGGCATCTATGGAGGAAACAGAAGTACGCTAAACTGTACCAAAAGTCAGCGGTCTCCAGTCTCCATTCCCTGCATTCCAAATCCGCAGTCCGTTCTATCATTCCTAAACATTAGCAGCTACAATTTTATCATCGACTTTACCGTCCTGAATATATTCTTCATCTTCCTTCGAGTTCTGTGTTTTATTGTACTCTATGCAAAGGCCAAGTCGAGCACGTAATACGAGTCGGTCACCGGGACTGATGTCGAATTCCCTCCACCCTCCATCCACTCGGCCAGATTTGTTCGTCTGCATCTGTGAAACCCTACCCAACCCAGTAACGACGAGGAGGGTTCAGTGGAGAAATGTATCCGTCGTCCCGCCGCGGATTCCCCTTCCACTGCAACAGTCTCTATCCTGTGCGCCTACGATTTCGCATTTCCACCTTGAAAGTGCCCATCGAGTTGTTTGCATTTATTGATTTTTGTTGCTTGTATTTGCGTGTGCAAACAACCCACTATATTATTTTATTCTGTGTGACCAACATTTTACTTCCAAATCAAGGTCATAGAGCACGCATTTATCCCCACCTGTCGTTTTTTTCTGATCGCGCCCACTTCCATCTCCACAGTCTTCTTCCTCCGACCCTTCCCCTCTTTCCAGACGGAGCATGAGACTCCTGCAGAATTCCTACGCGCCACGCCTCTACATAGCCGTTATTTCCTAGATCCCCATTTTGTTTGTATTTGTCCTTTAACATATGTATATGCACATTCTCTCACTCAAATAATTGCGTCCATCAGACCAGGGACCCCCTAATGTGATATTTCACGTGCGCCGTGATACTTTCCAGTTACTTATTTATTCTGTGATGGACCACCTGGAATTTGAATAAGAACCATTATGATACAAGCCCTCGGCTCAGTTTCTGTCTGGTGAAAGTAGTGAAGATGGGAGTGTGATTAATGCATCTCCTTTTTTGTTCCTTTCTGCATTTCAAATTTTTATTCCGAAAATTTACTGGTTGTCGAGTCTTACAGCTTTCAAAGTACGTTAAGGGCTTGCCTCTGCGAGGTCCCTTGTATAGTTCCTCTAGTTTTGTTCTTATGCAATATGCTCCCCTAGTTTACAAAGGGTTTGATAGATTTTGAGCTTGTAAGACGGACGCTCAGTGTGTTTTGATGCTGTTGAATATGAACACGCATGAGCTCTTTGCGTCATTCCGCCTTTGTCTCGACCATATCTTCTAGCCATGCCATTGGTGGAATCATTATCATTGCAGAAATCATCGGCATCGCTATTTACGACCCTCATATTCACGTTCATCTCACTCAAAACTATGCGTTTGAACGGGGTGGTAGACGGATTGTGGTACGTCCAGCGGTTCGTGACATCCCCTCCTCCCGTCCCATAAACCGCTCCCACCTCCACTGCCGAAACCCCTGTTACATCGACGACCACCTTATGGCGAGCAACCTCTTGGTGCTCAAACACAACTACCAAAAGCTCCGCGCTGACGATGACGACCACCCCCACAACGTATGAGAACACTCCTACCACCCACCTCCTACCCTCCTCGTCAGAAATGCAGACTCGGTCACAGCCTGTTCGCATTGCGATCGCGCCGCCACGTCACGCATCGGTTTGACCGGTCACTTGCGGACCCATCGCAGTGAAATTAGCGAACCAATGCCATGAGCCCAGCATACACCCATGGCACCAGCCTTAATTGCGTGCACTGCCCACTGACATTCAGTAACCGCATGGGGCTCTTCAGCCACATGCGCCTCGGTAAAAAG
>CACRXP010000766.1:163945-190014 GCA_902702965.1 Spirometra erinaceieuropaei
GCAGGAATCCGAAACGTCAGGCGAATAAAGCTCTTGTCCCGGCGATCGTGTCTTCTTCTTCAATTAAGTATGTTGCTGAACATTAGTTTACGCTTATGAAGAATAAAAGTTTGTAAGAATGCCATTCGCACCGCTGAAGAAATCCACGGCGCTTCACAACTTGGTAAGAAATTTGTTGTCTGCTCTATGGCATTTATATTAGGACTATTCAACTGTTCTTTCTAGTTTCCTCTTATTAATACAGGTAGCCTTGTGGTAAAAACACCACTTAGTATGGAGCCACAAAAATCGTAACCAAGTGCAATGTGCCGCCCGATAAATAGCAGGATTACTCGATCGCCAATCGGTCAGTACGTCTTATTTAACTTCTCGGCGATTACTGTACAGTGCCTTTTTAAATTGCTCGCGGTCACGTTTTTCCTGGGGTTACAGGAAGATTTGGTATGCAAAACTGAGGTTCAGAGTGCAACTTGCTCAAGAAAAGTACAGGAGGTCGGCTAATCTTTCGCATGTTTGGAAGGTTGTGTTTGATCGGACAGGCGACTGTCATCTGGTACCTTTCACCGCTGCCACCCCGAGGGCAATCCATAATCCTTTTTTGCCTTACCAAGAGCCGCTTATCTAGCACTAGGGAGTGTCCGAGTTTTCTAAGTGTCAACATTCTAAAGTACTTCCTGAATATTCTCGTTGTCTTTGTCGATGTTATCTGCACTAAACTATTAATGGTAGTTTACGTTAACGTACTAGCTGCCGATATCAGATTGTCTCTTGGCATGCATTTATCGGACTGGACCGATTCAATGCAAGCTCATGACTACTGACGTATATGTGTGTAGTAGCACCCCTTAGATGCGTGCCTTCAAGCCCCGTTAGCCACTGTGCCCCATCCCAGCACCAACCGACTGGTAAGCTCGAACAGTTGGGGGTGCATGGGTCTGCAATATATGTAAACGTAAAGATTCGTGTCGCTCCATTACGTGATTAAAATTCAAAGTCCTACTTTAGAGAGAATCCAATTACAGGCACTTTTATAGTAGGCGTCGACAACAAGTACCAACAATCTTGTCCTTTTTAGTTGACTGCAACATCAGTGACAACAACCGGAACGACGGGAAAGTAGCAATTTTTGGCTATTCAAAAGTCCACTTGCTATGATTTCAGCTATTTTTCCGTGCTAGAGAGACTTCATACAGCGGGCAAACGAAAACGGCCAGCATAACCAACTGAGCGGTTACACCAGGCTCCGTCGTGTAGGAGTCGGTTATATTCAGAATAGTCGATTTGACTAAGGTTTCTTTCCTTTCCTCTCGCTCTCCAGCGGCTAAATCATGTCCGTTGCCAATTTTAAGGGGTGCTGTCGACGCAGTCTTCAGGATCTGCTGGAATTATTGGTTCTTTGGCATTCACTGTCTGACTGTGTCAATTTGACCATCCGCCTTAACTAACTATTGCCCCTTACGAACTAGGATCGTCGATGGCATCTGAGTTCCGTCGCCTCGGATATCCTGACACATATACAGCTGAACACCTATTTCTCACGCACATTCGCCTGAACGTAGTGTGCTGGCCACCGATTAAAGAATCCTGGCCATCTCAAGATGCGCCGATTGACGAAAAGAGGCTCACTCTTACATGCATTTCCACCAGCTAGTATGGCAAGCAGGCTGCGCTGCCGCGGCCGATTCTTCAAGCCGCTTTCCTTGGCTGTGTGACAGTCACCTTGACTTTTTCTTCCCTTTTCGACTTCTCTGCCCACTAAACAACGGGGTTGTTATTGTGAGAACGGGGGATGGAGGCTAATTACCACGCCCACTCGTACTTGTTAATCGATTGACCGGTTACAGCATAACTGTTGACTTCCCCACACCGTATGTATTTTTACAACCAGTCAAGGGCCGTTGATATCTGAATGCGAGTTCGTGAATTTTTATCAGTTGATTAAACTATACCTGGCTTAAAATTGTAGTCTTAGGATAATGGACTTGCTTAGCTAATAGTAGCCGTTTAGTCGGGGAGAAATTGCGTAAGCGGGCCCTTCATCTCCATAATGGACAGACCCTGGTGGCGATATTTTCCCTTGTTCCCAGTGTAAATCGATCTCCGCTTTGATGGATGAATAGGGCTTGGCTTATTCATCAGGAGATAGGAGCTCAAATCAGATTAATGATGCGTAAAAGCAAGTCGAGCAGAATGGATGAGACGTGGTGACGCGAAGTAATAATTTAAAAACGTCAACTTTTTGGCTCAGCCATCCCCGTGGAGTAATCCGAAGAGTTAGATTAATCTCGGTCAATTGAAAAAGAATAAGTGACCCACAATAAAAAAACTATCTTCGACGACACTTCAGTAAAATATGTTTTATACCAAATCACTAGCACCTCACAATCCTTTCGGTAAGTCACATCTTCTCATAAACAAATTGGACGAAGTACATTAGGAACGGGAGCACCTCATAAGGCGACGGACATATAAATCATGTAAAAAAGCTGATTTTTCAACGGAAGAGGCTATCGACAACATTCGACAGCTGACCAAAAATAATTATTTTCTGGTGGACAGTTTTGTTGTCGACTTGACTTCAGAGGCCTGAGTGTCGTTTTCCTCCATACAGTTGATTGAGTAGTTCAGGACGTCTGAGGCAACTACAAGCACATGGTCTGAAAACAAGGCGGGCAGCAGGAAAATCATGGTTATTGAATAGACAAAATGAGGCATTTGATAACAGGTTTAGCGCCAGTATGAGAGAGATCTTATTTTCAAATTCAAAACATTTAAAGTGTAGGTATTATCGGGAGGAGTGAAGGTGACGACTTATGTCATAAGTAAGTTGGATACACTCGTCTAATGAATTCTACTTTATCAACCTTAACATTTGGAAAAGTGACAGAAGCCGATTCAGGCAACTGAGTATCACTGCTTACGTATTCAACTAAAGCCTTTACGATAACTGGATCTACTTTCGGTCAAATTATGTCGCCAATCACCTGAAGATCATTTATTTTCGATGACCTTGGTGTTATTTTATAAAGACTCCCGCCGGTTCATTTGGATGGCGAATGGTCAATTTACGTGGGCGTAGCCAAATACATAGGCATATCTTCAACTTCCTCCAAAGAATGGCAAAATTCCGGTCCGAGGGCATATATAAAACAATTCAGGCGAACTAACCATTCTCGTGCTCGACAACCACGTACGGGAAGTGGACCAAAAGACGCGCCAATTTTTCGGATGCGTCAGTACCAGCAAGCTGAAAGGAAAGGCAAATTACAATAAATTGCAAATTCTCCTGACTGGTCCTAATTTGCGCATGCCTCCGTGCCTACCGCAGCCGGCTTGGTTGGTGGAGCATTTTAACTTGTTCGAATGCTATGTGTCCTTGAAAACCGAAACAGTAATTTAACCGTATTTGGCATCCAACATTCTAGTGGTTTTCGTGAGCCTGCGGCGGTTAACTGGTTTGTGGGTCCGCAGTCCTGCTTACAAAACGCCGGTGACTTACGTCGTGTGGGCATGGCTACACGTCTGACACGGAGCGATTATTGAACCAACTCTCATCTGCAGGTGCGTTCCGCCTCAATAAAGGTTGCCGACTCAGTTCTGCCCACACGTATTTCAGTTCATTAATCTGCCAGTCGTACATTGCATGAGCTAAACCTGTCTTGTTAGCAAAACTCTCGAAAAGAGGGTCATACTACAGTGATTCTTTAGAAATGTGCCCTTTATGGCTCCTGTTGTATACGTGAGATGCAGGCCCGTGCATGGCAAGCGTCAGACGACGGCTTTCCGTCGTGTCAGCCACTGCTCTCAATTTCATAGGCAAACTACTTGACCCAGATGGGCCACTGTCACATGGGTAGAGGGAAATAGAGGATGATGTTATCTCAGCAAGGAACAAGCCCTTACTTTTATATATAGGCAGAATGGCACTACCGACAAAGACAAGGGAGACTGGAATGGCCATTTCTGGCTTATTAGCCGTCGTCAGCCAGTCATACCCAACCCCGAAGTGTGGAACACCCGAGGTTCGAACTCGCGGCCTGTATGTTAGAAGTCCACGCCTCTAACCACTGGGCCACGAGCCCGTTACCCTGTCGGTTTTCGATCGGGAATATACAATGGTATAAAATGGAATATACAACGGACGATGATGTTATCTCAGCTAGGAACAAGTCCTTACTCCTATATACATATAGTGATGGAGGGGTGCTCACCAACCGTTCCGTTATGCCTTACGGGCTCTCAATCGAGCCCAACTAGCAGCTGCAAAGCAACTGACGAGGATTAATACGCCAGAAATAGCCATTTCAGTCTCACTTACCTTATACATATGACCAAGCAAGAAGGCTTGAGGACTACCAGTTCGTAATAAAAGTTGGGACCTACAAGGTTGCCAACCGACGCAATAATGCGGTCCTACTTAGAACTGAGGGTCAGGCTCTAATGTTTCCTCTTAGTCAGGACTTTCGTGAACTTTAAGTTTTGTGTTTCATGAGGTCCTCCTTTCTTTTTGAAAGCTTTCTCGTGCGGAGTTGTGGATCAGGCCGCGTTTGGCACACTAGACTAGCTACTAGGCCTTGCCAGCTACTATGTCTATGTCGATCTCCGATCGTCTAGGTATTACTATGTTTGCGATTCACAGTTGAGTTAAAGACATCGAAAGCAGACAGTAAAAATCGAAGTGCTAACGGTAAACTAACCAGTTACGCGTGCTATTCCAACAAAAACATGCGACTGCTTCTTCCGACTTCAGGACTATTATGAAGACAAACGGACAGGTTTTTCAGTACGAGGAGGCAAAAGGTGTAGCCTGTATAAGCAATGGTAGGATGTAAGACCGCGCGTAGCTGGCAACTCCAACATGTACACCAAAATTCCGTGTGATTGCTATTATCCCTTGTTTGCCGTTAGTTGAAATTTCCTGAGCTTCCTGACTGAATGTAAACTTGCCAGCAGCGGTTTATTCAAAACCCGTTTATTTTTGAAAATTGAATTTCGCTTATTTTTGAATTAAAGCGCTCGCTTTATTTGCCATATGACAGCACACAATGAGACTTTCGGCAGAGATTTACTTATTTTCTGTGTCTTCTTGCGTTCCGCTTGCTCTTCGTCCTGTGTGTCGTCACACACGTAAAACCCCCTCTACCACTGAATGTATGACAGGGTCCACAGGCTACCTCAAGTTAGTTGGAGTCCTACACTCTACCGTTGCCCCTGAATGTATTAATTTATCTGTCATAAAGCAACTACCCGCCCTAAAAAAAACCGCACAAAAACTGTTATCGGAGCCATTCGGTGAATGAAGCGAAATGAGTAAGTCGCTGCGGCCGTAGAATCTACGGGAAAATTTAGGCACAAATAGGTCATAAAAGAGGATTGCAGTCTCGTTTATGACGTTGGTAACAGTCGACTAGCGAGGGTCCAAGCCCGTGGGACCGCCGGGCAGGGCAATGGGCTGGTGCCCTGTGCTAAGATGGAACGCCCGAATTCTGCGCTCTTATCCGTCCACGTCCGTAAATGCAACGTACGTGACTACTAATATCTTTGATGGCAGCCAGCAAGGTGTTTGCGTCCATGGCTCAGGTGGTAGGACGTCTAATTCAATGGCTAGCGAAAATCGAGTCAAACTGTCCCTTCAGATCCGCGACTGGCATGTGGCTGGCCGAGGACGGCAAATATGTCCGAAATTGGCAGCCGAGCATTTGCCGTCTGTGTCAGCAATAATCTGAGATTAGATGGTCACGCATGCTCATTATTCGCGAACGGAAGCGGCTAACAGTGTCCTCGTTGACGTTATCTGCTCCAGCACCATTAAAGGTAGTTAAGGCTTAGCTGTTCACTTTTTGACCTAAAATGGTGTAGTATTAGCACAACAGCTTTCCATCGGCGTTTCAGAACAGACTGGAGAGGAAGTCACTGAAGAGATATTTTCAGTTTACTTTTTGGCTGTTCTACAAATGCACATTCAGTAAATGTCGTGGGCAGGTTAAGATGATGCACACAGATTTAGCAGTTAATCGAGAAGAGGAGGTTAACAAATTCTTATTAGCAGGTGCCTCGCAGACTTCCTTTGGACAAGTTACCGCTCATCAGTGAACCTAAAAGTTTGGACTCAATAGCTCCGCTTCTGTTCAACTGCTGTTGTGAGTGCCGCTGGTTTTCGTAATTTAGAAGAAAATAAAAGGTTTCTATTAAGTCAGCAACGGAGCCCTGGTCGCAAAACTCCATTGCGGTTCTGAAGTAGGTATCGGTCGAAGTTAAATCTTGTTAGCGGACAGCGGGTGTTTTCGACCCCAGTTTCGCAGTATTTCGTTCGAAAAAGGATATGGGGTATTGATAACCGCAAGCGATCACACTGAGTTGGCAGAACAGTTTAAATTCTCAGCTACCCTATGGGTGGACTGTAAAAAATCTGTCGCGATCAAACTTCTTCAAGAAAACACTGCTCCTTTCACTTTTCGCCATGTTCCTCGTTAAGTTTTTCAGAAAAGAAAATTGTTTACCACGTGTACTGAGAACTATATAACGAAGAACACCTACTACGGACATAAAGTCACCACTATTCGTGCTGAACAGTCATGGCTCTTACGCCAGAAAAGACCAGTCATTTCCTTTTAAACGCTCAAGCAGTTTCATTTACTAAAATGTTGTCCTCCCACACAATATTTACGTAGGGCTTAACTCTACAAGCATCTATGATCCATTATTGTCCAGAGGTATCCACCAGACCAAGGGGTTCACAAATCTCCATGCTGACTCAGGGAGTCAGCGATTCGATATAGTTGCAGAGCAAACGTTTTTTGACTCTGCGTTCCCTACTTCTTGGTCTTGTCAGTAGATGCAATCAGGTCTCCACTGCGCTTTGTGGGCCAACCCTTTCCAGACTTGACGCCCCCGTTCCGTAGAGTGGCCCATAGAATTTTGCTTACCGACTACGGTGGCATTCTGAGGGCTTCCAATGAAAAATGCACTAATGCAAGTATTTGACTCTGCACAAACGCAACCACTGCGGACTCCCGGTAAAAGCGCTGAAACACACAGGATTACCAAAAATGGGTCAACATATCTCGGAGAGTTTTTTGAAGTCGACTTATATGATCAATAATGGCAAGTTTTTCGATCTCTTTGAGATTGAGCACGCTTAGAGGGGTGAAGCGCTAAACGCAATGCAACACTTTCCAGGCAGGCAGTATCTCTTAGTTTGCTGGCCGGAGCGGACACATTGAGTCCCATCAATATTTAGAAACAAAAATGGGCCACTATTCCACACTTAACATCTAGCGTATTCTTGCTTACCTTTCCCCAATTACAGTTCGAGTCTGCCTCTGACCATGTTATAGGAGTCACTGTTATCGTTGCAACTCCGGAATCTTCTCATGGCCCAAATCAGCTGCTTAGGTTAGAGACAACGCCTGTTTCACTACCGACGTTAGAGAACTGGCAGAACCAATCAACCCTCTTCTTCATTCTGGAACAAATGCCGAACGCAGATTCCTGTGGCCTCTTATAAGCAGTCTAATATCTTGTTTTAAAGCTTAATTTAGTGCATCCGCCCATGCAGAACGCCTTTGCCTTCTTATACGGCATTTCTGCTCTTACGCCCACTTTGAAAGCGCGCTCAGTTTTCTAATATACGCGTACGGCATGGATTTTTTACACTTCTTCTAAAAGAGGGCAAGAAACGGAATGTACACAGACGTGCGCAACGGCCACCTCTCCCTATTTCCACGTTTTTGCTAAAGATGGAACGGTGGAAAATCGCTCGGCTCTCAGTGTAGGTGCGATATCCGGACCATTGTTCATAAATGATGAAAGGAACCCAAAGTACGGTTCTAATCGAAAATCGAAAGTCAGCTTTGTACCGATCAGTATTTTTGGGGGAATTGAGTCTCTGCCAGAAACTGTCGGTTGGAATGCGCAGAGTTCCGGTTTGAATTGGCATGGCGTATGTTATCTGCTGCTACTATCGCATCCCAATTCTGTTCCATTGACATGTTTGAGCCAAGCATTAAAGAGCGATTTTAGAGAACAGACTATATCAAGGTAATGGGGAAGTTGTAGACGAAAAGGAGCCAGTGGGCCTTAATCCTGTATATCCCGTCCATTCCTTCTGGACATTAAGTTTACATTTGCGATAATGTTATAAATGAAAATGAATTATGCAGTATGACAAGCCGTGGAAACGGGAAAAGACTCGAAGTAAATTATCGCGGACAGCAGGGTCATAATGTCTGTAGTAGGCAAATTCGTATACAGCAGGAAAGCTGTTACGAATTAGAGGCTTCGCTAAATGTATGAAAAACCGTTAACAAAGGACGCCAGGAATCCGGAACCGCATAAATATGAGGAAATACAAGCACCGCTAGCCAGGACAAAAGGTAAATGGTGTGCTTAAAAAAACCAAAAACAACACCCAACATAATTCCCTGAGAAATAAAAACTAATTTATTTCTTCTCTGACGCTTCGGGCAGGCTTCCCCGCCAGGCACCATGAAAGTAATATTGCTGATAAAGAGATACACTCGAACGACCATTTCTAGCTTATTTGCCGTAAACAGACAATTACACCAGAAATCAGAACACTCATGAATCGGAAGTCTGAACCCCAGTTCTGGAAACTACCAAGCATTTTAACTCCAATGTTCGTGCCATTTGAGCCGCCAGACACATATCCTGTCGGCCGAGGTCGGATAGGCTTAAAGTCAATTAGACATGAACACCTGTGTCATGTGGGTCAAATAAGACCCAGGGAATTTACTTAAGGAGAATATGAACGTTTTGCTATAATTAGTAGAAAGACTAAAAGATACATAATCTTTTGTGGGTAGCGATGAAAACTTGAACAGTCAGTTTGGTCAATATACTGCATTCAAAGTCAGAAAAGGTTAGTTAAGTTTCGCAATTTTACGTTCTTGAAAATCATACAACTTTTATGTAACAGGTTCGAGTTCTAAGGAACTATTTCCAAGGAACAAAAAGCTTTTGTAAAATTCCTGAGCGTGTGAAGTACGTCCAGCATTCCAACGGTTTAAAAGGGTAATGTGTTTTACAGGACAATTAAAAGTGATTGGCAAACATGGGGATGGAAATAAATTACTGCCAGGGCCTAGTTGCAAGACTACCTTCCAGCAGCTGTGTGTTTAAGAGGCAGTGCAAACGATTTAGTTACCTTTTTGAATTCCTTGTCGCAGAGGCCAGCAATGCTGTCGGACGGGTCGCAAGTGCCACGGAGTAGTTTCATGAGAGCTGCCTTGGGGTCGAAAACGCCGAATAGTGTGTCGCTAAAAAAAGAAATAGCAGTGATTTACATGTAATGCTTTCACTAAATCAAAATTAATCTTTTGTACTGAGCCAACACCGGTTCATTTATTAGCTTTTATGCAGAAAATGAAAATTACAGGAAGCAACAAACACGTTGCGTCAGTGAGGGCCATTGCCTCCCTTCAAGGTTCGTCTCATGATTGTATTGTAGTATAACAAGGAATAATTGCAGAACTTCGAACTCTTTCTCCCCATACGTCACTCATGATTCAGACGGAAGAGAAGGTCAAGGCGCCTAGAAGCGGGCTTTGCGCGCAGTAGCACACTTGAACCTTTCATGAACGGCTGGTTCCTCCCTTCTGAGTGAAACGGACTGAATGTATGTTCACTAACTGAAGAGGCCTTCTGACAAATTCTCATCTTATTTGCCCACCCCTCCAATAAGTAACCGGGAGGACACGGCCACTGCGATCAGAACGGCTGTGTGGAGCCACTCATGAGAGCTGGAGCGAGTGTCAATCCATTAAAGCAACTAAGTCTTGTTGGATGTCGTATGACCTCAGCAACAGCAATACTCAGTGGTAAGTCGAGGAATAATTGTCATTTTTCAAGCAGAGTAACTTAAAATGTCATATGCCTCATCTGATTAAGAGAGACTACAACTGTCGAATAAAATAATTCCCTCTCTCCGCAAAATTCCATACCGTTGTGCATTATTTTCCTGCTGTCAGTTCACTAAACCCTTTGCCTCAGAATAAGTAAGAGACTACATAGGCTTAATCCGCTGAGAACGGAAAAGGCTTCATGCTCTAGATGCCAAACTTCTTCATGTTATGGACCAGCATATTATGGTGCATTAGTGTGGTATGCGACCCACGTAAACAATTAGTATCAATTCTACGTCTTTTTTAAAATTTTCACGCTGGTGACATTTTAGTCGGTGAATTCGGTCTTCTTTATCTTTTGTCTCAATCGTCTCCAGAGTGTGAGATTATTTGTTGTGCCCTCGTCACTTTATAGACTGGTTAGACGTTGCACACGAGAATTCACTTCGACCTCTCGAGCCCATTGGTGGGCAGGTGTTCCATGCTGTCAGTGTGACTCATAACTGGCTCCCACCTTCTTCTCGTGGGCGTTAACTGCTAGATTCACCTGAGTTTGGTGGCTTCTGTTGTTAGCACTGGTACCAGGGTTTCGAGTCATGTGCGCAACGCTTGATAAGTGGGATGTAGGTCCATGACCCGGCCAAGTGTCTCCGTCGGGAACCAGCTGTGGTAGACCTGTCTAGCCATTTTTCTGCTGGCTTGGTCGATGGCCACTGCTTCGCCGAAGGCGAAACTCTGCTCTTCATATTGTATCTGGCAAAAGACCAGAGTCACTTTATCCTCACTGCTGACTGAATGCTGGTGCTTCTGCAATCTTGCGCTGTGGTATTCGTCCGCCTGGCTCACATTCGCCAGATCAAAATGTCTGCATGTTGTCTTGTAGACCACTGTTGACTTGTTGCTAACAGCGAGTTTCCGGGCCCCATTGTTAGCTGTGTAATGTTGGACACCCGCCTAAGGGCCACTAAAGGTCTCGGGAATCTTGTCATCGCTCTCAAGACTTTCTTAACGTGGAAGATTGATAGGCAGAAACTCAGCATTTCACCGCTTGACCACCCACGGATTACCTTCTGCTGCCACTTAAGCATGAATGACTCGGGGCAACCATTGTTAGGTATTCTACTCCTCCTTCCTCCCATTATCCCCTCGAAAATGTTCCCGGGGCTGTTGGAAGAGGGTTCAGGCACAACCACGTCTGTGACCAGCGGAGTGATTGCTTTTGAAGTAGAGGATGTGCACAGCGTTCATTTACTTATGGTAGACCGTAGTCACATCTTTCTACCCACAACTTTTGCATTTTTTCCATCAGCGATGGGCAGGTGCCTGTTGACTTTTCCTCCCATGCTAAACTAGATGTCGGGAAAGATTAAATATAACAGCGCCTTGAAGACCTACGCGCTCCCCCTTTGATTGAGAAGGAGGATTCGTCGACATATCTGGCCTGGAGCTTCGGATGGTACGAGCTGAAGATCAGTCACTCGAGCTTCCGCAAAAGCGTTTCACCTATCAATTCAGATGGAGGCGAGTCCAGCGGTGTTTCTTGGTGTTGCTTGTAAGTATGACCGATGAATTCGAATAAGGCCTCGAGGCAGAGATGCTCAGTTACATGCATTTGCTTAAACCTTTGGTTAGCTTCATCGTATTTACCACAGAAAAAGGGCTGTCAAGAGAGAAAATCTCACAGCGCTGGTGCAATCAAATGCAGTGGCTAAGTTGGCGAAAAAACTCGATTTACAACCTGCTGCACACATTTTCGGAGTCTTTTTAGGTCTGGCGCAAAATCAGAGTCTGTTTAGGAACCTCCACAAGAGTTCCTCTCAAAGTTTGACTTATGCCAGCGTGGGTGAGGTCTTCAAAAGGGAGTGTTTCGTCATAAGAGGAATAATCTTGTTTCCGTACTGTAAGAAGGTGCACTTGCTGAATCCCCTCGTAGTCGTCTCCGTGCCGCGGAAAGAATTTCCTTCCTGCGGATTTCTCCTCGAATTCAGAAATCTATCCATGGTGGACTAGGAAAAGATGACAATCCGAAGTGACTTTGGCGGCGGTTAAGCGAATATCATTTTTGCGTACGAGGCTGGTAGCAATGGGGGAAATATCTGCGTCTAGATCGTAGTCTGCGTCGAAAATTCCAGGGTACTGTTTCTCCTATTTGCGAGGTGTTCATGAACAGCACTCTGAAAGGGCAGAGGTCGCTGATGTTTTGCTCGGCGATCAAAATACAATAGCATGACTTTTTTGCAAGACGCACTATCCCATTCAGGAGGCAAAGTTTAATTATAATAGTCTCACAACTGCAAAGCAACTTTCAGCAGCCTTGATAGCGTCCTCAGCCACTTCATTACGCATGGTACCGGTGCAAGCACTGCGCGTTTCGCAAATCGCCGTCAACTTCTGCAAGTCATTTCTTTGAAATTGTGGGGGAAGGAGCGGGGACAGTTAGGTGGCTTTTGCGGCTGGGAAGGTGATCAAGAAACACAGTGATGCTATCGTGCGGCAAGAGTAACTCACAACTTTTTAACCAGAGCCAATTTGCCGAATGTGTGAGATATGGCCAGGTTTACGGAGTAGTTGTGTTCCACAACCGGCGCAGGTTTCAACTTGCAAGCGTTAATGAGGTCATCAATTGTTGAGTCGAACCAGCTGCAAAAGATAAGAGAAAATTTGGGACGATGGGTTAAATTGGTCAGTTATACATCACTTGTTCATCCACTTCATTACTACTTCGATCGAATAGGTGGCCCGGCAATTCGCGTTAGCAGCGGCATTACGATTAGGTTACCGTACAGCCACCCTTGATCTCTAACCTTAGGCTTTTCCCAGTGCCTGCTGAAACCTGACCCGATAAATGCTTTTAGTGTGCTAGGTGACGATAGAAGTAGTCAACTAGAGGGTCAGAAATAGCTACATATCCCGCGCTACCTTTGAAAAATAAGTAGAAAATTCTGCGGATTATTTTACAAATCGAGTTTAGTACTAACGACGGTCGATCATCACATGGGATATTTCGGCGTCCTCGTTGGTTTCCTGCACAAAACATTGCACCGTTCCAAAACAATTTGATAAACTTTAACCAAAAACTGTCGATTACGTGAAATTATGACCGGTGAACATTTTGGAGGTTCTGTTTTGGCCACTTTTTATGTTTATACCCGTACAACCCTTATTTCCACCAGATCCCATGTAGTGATGTCATCACAGTCAACTTTCAGCCGGTGCTGTGGCAGGTCTGTCAAAGAAAAACTCAAACAGATCACTTGGCAGATACGAGGGAAATAGGTGACGTCAAACTGGTAGATGCTTACTATAGTATAACCTTCGCAAAAGCTATGGTAACCCGGCTGAAATTAGAAAGGCATTCTGAGGCTGGTATAAGTTTCATTGAAAACGCGTGTCGTCTGAAGAAAGGCCTTCCTGTTTATTGCTGCTGCTGTGGGAGTTGTATTCGATCCAGGCCCAACCAGAGATGATTCCTACTAAGTTCGCTCTGACGTTTTTTCTCTTTGCAAAGATCATTTTAAAGTGCATTTAAATATGCGTGCAAATACTCCATTTATGAAGCACATTTTAAATAGAATGACATAACCAACAAAAACTGAGACACTATTTCTACCCGAAAAATCGATATTGATAGGCATGAGAAGCTGCCGAAGAAAAGAAAGTTTATTTCCTTTGGTTAGAGCGAAAGCTACGTGTGAGGTTGAATATGAAACCGTGATGAAAAGAAGCACAGTATCAGACGCGTTTCTGCGTTTGTCTTCTGGCCATAGCAGCTTTGACTGCAAAACCCGGAAGGGGCGGGTATACACGGTTGCTTCGGAGATTTTGTGGTCTCCGTTCCAAGTGTATGCTTAGCGGGGACGTGTCAGCGACATGTCCGCTACCAGCTGTCAGCTCTCGTAGGTTTCAGTAAATGAGCTTAGGGGATTTTTTGGCCGAATTAATGCGCTGTCCTAGTTATCTACAGCCTGACAAGACCGACCGACGTCCGCCCTTAGCCAATCGGCAAAGTTCGAATAATCGATCGGCGGCAGAATTTTTGCTTCCGCCACGCCTTCCCCGTCAAGCCTCTTTGACCGACTGCATGTGTGTATTGCATCAGGTCATCATCTCGACAAAAGGGAATGCTGCCTACCGTAGTCTCTAAAATTCATTCTGGGGGTGTCCAAACAACAAATGACGATGATAACCTGTGACCACACAGGACAGCTAGTCAACGACGTAGGCTTTTAATGGTGCAACGATAAACAAAATAGCACGGATTACATGTAAAGCGCGTTCGTTTTTAGGCTTATGCTTTCCACATAGTGAGAAAACAACTTATGCCCCCGGACGATCTGCTCGCAAAAGACCAGAGGCTTCTAATTATTGAGCAGGAAGATTAACTACAAATGAGTGGCTCGTCTAATGAGGTATCCCTTAAGATCAGTCTCCGTGACGGTTGTCTAAACTTACGATTGTGTAAAGGGCTCCGCTGCTGGGAAGTCCAAATAGCCGTTTGCAAACATCCACTCGTCCGAGAGAAACTTAGTCCTAAAAATAAGACGGGTATAGCTTAGTCTGTGCGCATCGGTGAGCAACCAGAATGGTGTTAATTAAATGAGTTGAAGAGTAGAAATCGGCCAAACGAAAATAGAAGAGCTACATAAAAAGTTAGCACTGCAGGTAGGCATAAACCAGGAAGGTTAAAAAGTCCAGTTACATGGCACGCGTTTGTAGCGCGAAATCAGTTTGTTGGGCTTAATGGCCGTTTGGCCTACATCACCCCCTCTCCCTGCTTTAGATTAGGCACGTGCACATCTCACGTAACGTTGAGGCTAAAGTGTCTGAGGCGAAATTTTAACATGACTACATTGTACTTTTGCACTTCTCCGTTTACACTTTCTTCTTTGATGTCAATAAAAGGGGGCAAAGGTAGATTAATAGTATCTACTATTCCGAATGTTATTATCGAATCACACAGAGGTTACCCGCATATTAACGAAAAGGCGTGATTTCCTGGTGGAGGTGGGTGAACTGGCGTAAGTCGGACCTTTTAACAATACAAAGTAAATACGCCTAAATTTTCCAGGATTTTGTAGTCTTCGTTAAACGCTCCTAAAATACTGCACCTAAAACCCTGACCTAAGCTACTACCGGTTAGATGCAATAAACTGGCTCACAGAGCATGCAAACTGTTTAAAAATGAGTTTTTGTGTCTCGTGCAGGTTTTAATTTTTTAATCAACAGTAGTATGTACATCCGGACGATTCAGTCTGTGCTCAGTCGCCTTGTTTGCGAAAGCCAGCATCTAAAGAGTCCCAATTTTCAGTAAAAGTTTTTCATAGTATTTCACGCATCAACCTACTTTCTATATCAAATTACCATCGACACTTATAAACGTATAGCGCCAAACTGTGAACGTACAAGAGCATGCGGGAGTTATTCATATTGAGTATGTTCTCTTGATGAAGTGAGGAAGGTCTATTTGCATATAATTACTACCTGCGGGTTTACTAAGATCTAGCTTCCCGAACATTTTACATGGTATCACATTCCGGGGGGAAGGATCTCCTCCGCGTGGAGGGGACAGTTAAGGCAGAGCAATGGGTCATGCGCACATACATGTAATTTCTAATAGAGTCCGGCAGTACGACCACAACTCGATGACCTTCTCCGAGTCCCGCCGCCTTGATGGCTCGAAAGGCGCCAGCCATGGCCGATCCACTGCTTCCACCTGTGAAAAACACACGCAACCGTGCCTTATTGATGCATCGAATAAATTAAAAGTCAAACGTGTCCTAGCATTTTTACGCACACGCACACGCACACAGAGGGCAGAGCAAGAGTATACTGCTTGCTCAGGAAAACCATAACACTGGAGAACAGCCAAGTTTTCTGAGATTTTCGAGCTTCAGCTTCGTCACACGACAGAAGTTTTTTTCGCTTTACGAGTTTCACATTTAGTATAATCATCTTAAAAACTAATTGTTACTTACAAAAACGATGCACCTTTAACTTGAAGTCTCCACATTACTATGATTATATGCTTATCCGCATAAGTCGTTTGTTTCTTCTCGGAAACGAAGTACGTAATGAGCCATGCGGTGTGGGTGAGCAGTCTGTCTTGATTTCTGAAAAGGGGTAAATCGCGAAAAAGACGGGCAATACCAAATCCTTTCTGATCCCCAATTTTTCTGTCCGTTGATCTGAGTGATTTGATACACACGTAGGCAGAACGTCTCGCTAGAGGAAATTAAGTCGCATTCCTGAAGTTTCATTGGACTCGCACGATTTACTTCGCCTGATGATGGATTGGCTCAATGCATTTAATATTCACGCGTAAAAATCGTGTTATTCTGAAAAGCCAACTTTGTTTATTAGATCAGTTCACAATTTAGACTATACATGCATTTATCTATTATGTGGAAGGACGTTTTTCAATTAGGCTCAGCGTGGTTCAGCGGCAAAGCATTGGACTTGAAAACGCTCAGGTCCGAAACCTAAGTCCTCCAAATCTTGAAGTTGAGTGTGGTTGGCTGACGACGGCCGATAGACCTGAAATGGCCATCACAGTCTTCCTTGTCTCTGCCGGGACTCCTCGCTCTCTCTCTCTCTCTGTATTTACACCTGCACTTGCTCCTGTGAAATAGACCATATTGGTTGAACAACTTGACGTCTATCCGAACGGATGCGAGAACACCATCTAGCCTTGCTAAACCGAGGCATGCAAAATTCCTTATTATGTGATTGTGTGGCCCCACCTGATGGACAAAATACTGTTGGGGTTGGAGTTGGGCGTTAGAGTTAGGCGTTAGGATTAGGGGTTATGGTTGGGGGTTAGGGTTAGGAGGTTAGGTGTTAGGGCATCTATTTCTTAAACACTCAAAGTACAACCGAGCATTCCCAGCAGCTTTTCTTTTGCATACAACTACTTGACTTCGTCGTCTGTACGTTCGCCAGCCCACGTGTAAAAACCCCTATTACCACCGGCCCCGTGTTACAGGTGGCTGGGGTTTGTTTACCTCAGGTGGGGCTACATAACCACATCCGACCCAAAATTCTATCTCAAGAGTGATTATGGCTCGATTTGTTGACAGCGGTTACTGGGTAAGCATAAGGCAAGCATTTCCGGTCAGATACAAAATATCACGGAGGCACTCAAATTTCCTAAGCCAGCGGATACATGCGACGGCCGAGGCGGAAGCCATATGGTTATTTAATTCATCCTTGTGGTTTCAGATGGCGTCCGTTCAAGCCCTCCAGGTACCCTGGCCCAGTTTGCATCTCACGTTTTTTTGCCTACATCCTACCATGCCGCGTTACAGAGACGAAACGCAAACAACTCTCCAACACTCCACCCTCCCCCTGTTCCTCTGACAGAACCCCCACCATTACTCCTTCCCTTTGTTCGGACATGACTGCACACTCTCGAACGTCCACCCATCACTATTGCCCATGAACGGCTTTTTTCTGCTCTCGCCTCTCTACCGAGATGTATATCAGTGTAGTGGCCAGATGATGAATAGTCGTAAACGTACGTGGTGGTGGCAGCGGTGGTGGCATATGGGAGGACGAGGAGAGAACGAGGTCAATTGTGAGGTACTCTTCCTCATGGTAAGTGGGTGCATTCCTCACTGTGGTCAGTCTGAGGTGTTTCAGGCCAACACAACAGGTTTAAAGTCCTGGCGCGGGAGGGCGTTTCCTGGGGAGGGGGAGGATGGCGGGCGGCAGCGGAAGTCGGTCTTTTTCGGAGTGAGCTTCAAATTGTAGTGACTTCTACCTACTACAGCCGTTACAGCGCCCTCACTTCCAATGCCTCACAGAATAGCCTGGCACTTATGCAGTTACGGGCAGATGGCCTGTGTCCACAGGTAGACGGGTTGCTTACTTTGTCGGCTACTATGTCTACAGACATTTTTGATCATTTCTTGCAAGGTTTGAGAAACCCCATCGTGTTCTTATGCTTATTGATCCCAACGTTTATTCAGGCACATAAGGCCTGCTTCATAAAAAGCCCAAGACATGAACAAAAAGTTTAGCTTAAGTGAAAGTCGTCTTATCGCCAAATTTGGAACAAGTTAGTGGAGATACGGTCGGGCTGCAAACGCCGTTGTTTGCTGGGTGAATATGGTTTCTGCCAAATTATTTGGTGCAAATAGTCTACTTTTCGGTCTTGCGCAAATTGCACATTTCTTTCGCGGACATTTCTTCCTGCCAAATATTACGGTGTCTCGAATATATATTTCCACAAGTGGTTCAACAGAGTTAGCATTTACGGAGTCGCCACCTCATACAGACGATGGTCGAATAGCAAATCCTTAAGGTCGGTCAGCATGTGAACGGCCTACATTTTTCAGACCATAGTTCCACATACGATCAGGCACGTTTTACAGGCGACACTCCAGATATCATTAATAATCCCTTCCGGTGCTTTCTATCATCTTATATGATTAATAAAAGGCGATTGCACTTAAACCACTGGAAGAAACTGATTGTGTGCCTGACAGAGTAAAAACTATCAACTATCTTTGTTGACATGAAGGGGATCTACAAAGGGATCTCAGAAGTTTAAAAATTCCCGGGTCTCAATTGCAGTGATATAAGTTGATGTGAGGGAGAAAGTACTCCTTGCCAGTGGGATGCACCAAAATTTTCCACTTGCAATAAACGTACATAAATCTTGCACAATTTCCATCCGCTAGTCGTTTTTATAAGTTCGGATTTGCCTGCAATACAGCTTTCTACCGGTAGAAATCAACGCATTGCAGCAGAGCTCACTGTCACACACCTGATATGGCAGAAAATGTTCCTGGTGGAAGGATAGCAAATAAGAAGGGATGCGGTGGAAAGCATTGGTCCAAAACCATGCCAGATCAATGAATTCCAATTTAATGTAGAATAAGAATTCGTGTCAGAAGCCAACGAAACGTAATAAAATTGGAGTCTGCTAAACTTTCTTGCTTTTGGATCCAATTTGTGTCTGCGGTGGGGGTACGAGTAACCAATAATTGGTCAATAAGTCAGAAATGGTTTTTACTTTTGCTGCTCATTTTTCGCTACATAGAACAAAATGGGAGATTTAGTTCAGCGCCATATGGATACGTATAGGTTTTGTAAGCTAAGGGGAAACAAAGGTGCAATTTGTGCTTACGTAAAGTAAAGAAATATGCAGGCACAAATTAGAAACAAGGGACGTACCACAGAGGAGACCCTCATGTCTAATTAGACGTCGGGCCATTTCGAATGCATCCCTATCATCCACACGGACCCAATCGTCCACCACACTTCTGTCGAAGACTGTTGGGATGAAGTCGTAGCCGATGCCCTCGACGTTGTAAGGTCCACTGGTTGGGTTAGGACCAAGAAAATCGTCCGCAAGATTTGAACCCACGGGGTCTACGCACACAACCTGTTGAAGACAAGGGTTTACTATAGCCATCAAGTACATACTATTTAACTCATAATATTATAGGGAGTTGGTTAGGACAAACACTGTTTTAAAAGATTTGGACTGTCAAAAAAGTTTTTACAAAGAGTCAACTTGCATAGTATTAATATTTCCGGTGAGCTGTTCAGTCGCAAATCTACATGAAAACGGTACGCAGAGTAAACCCCCTGTTATTTATTCGAACGAATATTCTCAACCAGTCATGCCAAATTCAATTCTAATTCGAATATATGAATAAGAACCGGAGGCAAACTTCAGCGGCTACCAGAAACATAATTAACATTTTCAAGGTGATTTTACTTTCACTTCGAACAAGGATTTAGTGCATAAGACGGAGGTGTTGAGACAGACACATATAAAGTGTTTGGAATCGTAAAGACAGAGGAGAGTACTCCTTCTAAAATTATTATTCATCGAACGCTGATGCGATATAAGGGGTGCAAGTCTGAGGAAGGAAAAGGTGAACGGAAATTACAGTCCATGCATTCATTTGCAGAGGTATTACTGGCCTTTAACAAGTACATTGGCAAATACAATTATGTCTTCCCAAACAAAATCAAGATAACTGAAGGTGAAGTTCTGGCCTTTAGAGCTTTTCTCAGCCAAAAAGTCAACAAAAGAGCCTAACGGCACCGTTACACCAGGTGGCGATGGGAGATTTTAAATCAGAACCAACAACCGAGACTCAAATGCGACACGTGCGCAAAAATGTAAATGAGCATGCTGGAGGTATGAAGCTAACAAACAGTGGAACAGTCGACAGCCGAGATTGCGAATTAATTTTCGAGGAGGTAGTTCCGTTGTTTGACTGCTAGGTATAAGGCATTCAGCATGAAGTAACAAAAATACAAATGAATTAATTCAGTTTTCAGTGTCAGTTGGCAATCACAATAATAGTGAAAAAGCCTTCAGTTAGTGTTCAAGAAATAATGAAATACGCTGTTACACGTAACAGTTGAGCATTAGAGCCGCAGGGGGTGTATCTTATAAAAGCCCTCATCGTTTATATCGCATTCGTTGACCTGTAACAGTTCATTGATTGCATTTTTCTATTTTTTCACAGTATGTTCTATAGCACATGTATGTAGAATGTTACCCCGTCAAAGTTGGTGGATTTCGATTCATGGAAACTTTCGGACCCGGCCCGAACAGATTTGCCCGAAGGGTTTATTTCATTTTAGCCCGTCAATTTCTGAGATTAAAAAGCCGAAATACCATCAGAATGTTAGGAATAACATACGGTTGTCCTGGGCTTAAGTGCCACAAGAACTGTTAAATAACAGGGAGAAGTAATCTTCATCACTCGGACAGAAACCTTATTTGCCTGAGGTTTCCGTTCTACTCTCACACATATACTCAATTATAGCAAGGGAAAGAAGTGACGGACGCCTACATAGCTGCCGTATATACAGTATGTGGTTGCTGTGTCATGCCGCACCTGTTAATTTTTCAACTCTCGTATTCATCGCAAATATTCGCCCTCAGTTCAATAGTGATGTGATTACGCTCATCCGAATCATAAATTGCCCCAATTTCATGTCCATTGGGGGTGATAATGACCCAGACATATCTCTCATGAATACCGTCACTGGAAGCAGCATTTGACTGCCTGCTCCTCGTGTGTGTCTAAATACTCTGACCATGCAACGTCTGGGGGTCAAATATCGAGCGAAGAAGTCACTGTGCTTGTCGATGGACTGTGAGCCCGGGAACCATGACATAAGTAAACCGCAGCACACGCGGCTCTGACTTATCTCGAGAATTTTGGCCTTGTCAGACCTGGAGGTGTGGTTGTGTTCCATCGAACAAGCAGCGACTTGAGAGTTGGCATTATTCCTCCTCACTACTGCTGAACGTTCGGCTGTCCGCGTGCGGAGTGGTCTTCCAGTTTCGCCGACGTGGTCGATCCGTGCACAATTGAACTGCACCAGGCAAACTATCCTAGACGTTTCATACCACGGTGCTGGGTATTCCGGCCCAATTATTCGGCGCCTTATGACAGTTCGACCATCGATTTCGATGATGTCCACCGTGTGCCCCACAGCATTATGGGAGCAGGGACGGTGACTTGCGCAGGGCTTTATAGTGCCAGTAGACTTGCGCTGCATCTACCTACACTCTCTCCTCCTCCCCCGCCTGAGCCCGGTGTCAAGACAGAGTCAAGAAGACCGGAGACGAGGGAGGCCGCAGGTGGATGGCTCGGACGGATCCTCGTCATGGCGCTCCACCACACCCCCTGGTCCACACAACAAATAACCAGGATTTTAACCGGCACAACAGAGATTGGAGGCTGGCACGACCGAAGCCGCACCTACGCGTGCCGCCAACGCCTGGCTCGGATCCCACACTGTGGTGGGAGTGCCATAAAGGCCACATTAAAAAGGAGCCATTGCAGCCTGACTCTCAGACCGCCTCCCGTCAAGGAGGTGGTCCAAGATACCCCGTCAGTTGGCAACCTTCCAAGCCACGGCTTTTAGCGCAACGTGATAGCTTCAAGCGCGTCAGATTGTTTATAGTGAGGAGAAAGTGCTCTGAGTCGTCGACCGCACTCTCCCTTCCCACTCCCACACCCCAGCCGCTGTCCGAGCCGGTCAGCAGACTGGAGTGGGAAATGGGCGCGGTGGCTGTCATGGTCGACTGACCATAACTGCGCGCGCCACGGCACGACCTGGCCCCCATACACACAAAACCAGGATTTCACACAACGGGGGTTGAGCGGCTTGTCTCTCACTTGCGTGAGAGGGCCGTGGAAGGCGCCTTATACCGCTCTCAGATTCACAGGCAACCTCGACCTTAAGAGGTGTGAGAAGGTGGCCGGCGGCCTCGGGGATTTAATTAACGTGTGAAAATGCTCACAACGATTCAGGGCTTCTGTGGTTTGGTCTCTTGTTTCGTTTTTACACCAATCGACGAAGTTGCACAAGTAGGTGTTTGCTCTGAGTATTCCATGAAGGTATTGTAATCCGGTAACTGTCTTACAGTTCCCTGCAGTGCATCTCCACATGCCGCTATAACGTCCTTACGCAAGTTCGTTCGTGGATGGTTGAGTGGTCGTTGCTGAGGCTTAGTAGTTGCATCACATTTGTCGCTTGCCCTAACGCTTTGGTCTTAAGCTCATTACAATCTTTGCTGAAGGCAAGAACATCAATAAACCGTAGTTGACCGTTTTCCTCCCACCATGATGTAAATTGCATGTGAAAAGACGCCAGTTGTGCTCTTTGAATGCCAACCCAATTCGAGGATGACAGTGTCATCCAAAGGACGAGTCTAGGAGTTCCGTCTGTGATATTTGAAAGATCACTGGCTCCAACCATTGCATGGTTGGTTCGGCCAGGGGTACAGCAGTTGGTTAGACCAGTAATGCACCTTTCACCTGCTTACAGTGCACTTCTAAAAGTTAACGACGGGCGAACAGGCCCGTTGTCTAAAGGTCGAGCGTTGGATTTACGACTAAATAGTCGAAGAATTCGCCTCGAATACCAGATTACCCAACCCCAGGGTTACGCATGACTGACTGACGACGACTAACGGATCAGGAATGGCCACCCCAATCTCCGTTAGCTCTCTTTGACTCAACCTTTCGACATTTAGTTATGAGACCAAAGGCCCCTCTGCCACGAGGTGAGACGACAAATGTCATCTATCGGGTCAAGTATAAATGTTTTGGAGCGAACTACGTCGGAGAGACAGACAAACGGTTACAAGCCCGTGTTAATGAACACATGCGAGCAATGAGGAGAATGGATCCATTGTCTTTGGTGCCGGAACACTGCGCGGACTCTGAACACACTTTCGCCTTCTAGAACGCCAAAAGTCCGGGTCGGGGCAGTGACCGCGTAGCCAGGAAAACAATCGAGGCTTGGCACACGGAGACTACCTCAATAAACCGCTGTGTCGCCCTTCCGGCGGCCTACCAAGCACTCCGGGCGCAGCTCAATGGGCAAAAGAGCATGCGCGAGGTTAGACCAGGCGTGAATTCAAACCCGGGAGAACCTACGACGGACCTACACGCAGCCACACCGACGAAAGCTCAGTCATCAACACTGCTGCTTCAACCACTACTCCAGCAGACGGGGAGAAACGCGGTCAGAGGGATGCAATCAAGACTAGCAACCCAGGACAGCAACTAAGGTCCCCGCGAATGCGGGCGATGGCTACTAACGTTCAAATGTCGCCCCCCGACGAGAGACCGGCAAACCGACAGCAGTCACCCTCATTCCTGCTCTGAGCCGGCGAATACAGAGACGATCCCTGTGCGTGAGCGGACCATTAGCGCCAAAGTCGACTAACGATGCCCCCCGTCTAATTAACACCGTGTTAACACGACTGTCACCCCCCCCCCTTTAAATACGATGACCTATGTCATCGTCAAGACAAATCAGTTAAACCTGCTCCATACCAATGTCAACTCTGTATTTCCAGGAATCAAGTTTACTTTCGAAACAGAGGTTGATGGACAACTCCCATTCCTGGATGTCCTTGTAAGTGGAAAAACCGATGGATCACTTCACACATCATTTTATCGCAAAGAGGCATATTCAGAGGTCACAGATTAACCATCCTGTATCTCACAAACGGAGTACAGTCTACAGCCTTCTAAATCTAGCAAAAACTCGTTGTTCTGATGAAACAAGCTATCAGGCAGAAATAAAATACCTTTACAAACTACTCTCCCAAAATGGGTACCCACATGATTTTATATGTCAATGCACGAGGCACCAGCAATTCAAGGGAAAGGACGTTTCTAATGCTACGGCCACTCGGGCACCAAAACCAACCACCTGGCGAACTCTCCCATACATGAAAAAATTTATCTGAGCTGGTCGAAAGACAACTAGATATCGTAGATACATGTAGCACACCAGCCGGCAACTACCTTACGCACACAGCTTGTACACCCAAAAGACAGGTTTAGCTACCTCGAAAGAAATGGTGTTGTCTATAAAATCCAATGTTCCAGTTGTGATGCCGTCTATTGAGGCCAAATTGGGAAATCTGTCTCAACACGTATATGCGAGCATCAGTTAGCTGTGAAGAGACGCGACCATCTATCCCAGGTGGCCGTATACACACCGGACAGTGGACACAAATTTGCGTGGGGAACACTCGCATTATTGGCGCCTGCCCAATAAGGAAAGGCCGTGAACTCCTGGAGGCAATGAACTCAGATGGGGCAGGCATCAACCGGCATACCGATCTGGATGTCAGATAAAAAATCGTTAAGGACAAATTCAAAGCGGCTTAACGAATCTCGAGGAGATGACAAATTGCAATCAACATGCATTGGCTCAGACTTTGGCCAATCATAGAATCCTTTGCCAGACTCGGTTTAGAAGTTAATTGGGCTAGATCGCAGTTGGTAGCCAGGCCCCGTATTACAGGTGGCAGGGGCACTTTTGTGGGGCTCCATAATCACACCTGACCCATTTGGCTTCCGTTTTACGTTTAAGGTTAGGATTAGGGTACCGAGGCTTATGCCTTTAGGCTTAGGTTTTAGGGTTACGGTTAGGGTTTGAGCGTACGAATAGGTTTCGGTATTACGGTTAGGTTTTTCAGTTACGGCTATGTTTAAGGGCAACGGTTACGTTTACGATTTCGGTTAGGGTTAGAGTTGTCGTTAGGGTTAACGGTTAAGGCTGAGGTTAGGGTTAAGGTCGCCGTCCACATCCCCATTCCTGGCTACCAACTGCGATATAGCCGTTAACTGTTTTTGCACTCCCATAGTCTGAAGACGAGCTGGGGAACCAGTCTCGAAAATTTCTTAGATAAAATTTACTGTTACAATCTACTACGCTACGCAACCAGCCTGTAAACCCAAAGGATCGGGTTGGCTATTTGGATAAAAAGAAGAAGTCTACAAGATCCCGTGTGGCACTTGTAATGCGATATATTGCGTTCAAATAGAAGAATTCGCCTCCACACGCTTAAATTAACACCAATTGGCAGTAAAGAGACGGGACCACTTATCCCAAGTGGCAATGCATACTCTAGAAACTGGGCGTAAAGTTGCTGGGGATAAAACACGCATTTTCTGCTCCTATCCATACAAGAAACTCCTATAATTTTTGGAGGACATTCACTACGATGATTAATGCATCAATGGGTTCATAGATCTGGACGCCATGTACAAAAGTCTCAAAGAAAAGGAAAAAGATGATAGCCAATCAAAACGAGAAGTCGGCCTACAGCATCGACCTATAGTCAGCACGGAAATAGCAATAGCGATTTTTGGGCATGTTTAAAGTTTAACTGTTTTTCACACTTTCTACTTGTATCACGACGACCAGGGGAATCAGCGTCGAAACTTTATGAGATAAAGTTTATTTCATTTCCTAAAGGACTCATTTCTTACGAACATATATACATACATACATATACATATATGAAGAGAGAGGGCTCATCGGAAAAATTGAGTTGTACTCGTGCATTTTCGAGCTGGTGACACCAGCCCGTCGTCAGACAAAATAAACAGTTTATTTCGTCTGATGACGGGTTGGTTTCACCAGCTCGAAAATTCACGAGTACAACTCAGTTTTTCCGACGAGACATCTCTCTTCATCATATTATCTCGGAATGCACACTACCTCAAATATTCAACATATGCATACATATATATACATTCAAAAGAAATATGCCCTTTGGGAAAGATAAACAAGTTCTATTGTAAATTTTCGACCTTGGTTCCCCAAGTCGTCCTCAGACGTGAAGAAAGCGTGCAGAAACAGTTACCATTTAAACATGCCTAAAATCGATTTTGTCTTGTCATTACTGCTGACGTA
>CACRXP010000766.1:190876-216100 GCA_902702965.1 Spirometra erinaceieuropaei
TACGTCAGCAGTAATGACAAGACAAAATCGATTTTAGGCATGTTTAAATGGTAACTGTTTCTGCACGCTTTCTTCACGTCTGAGGACGACTTGGAGAACCAAGTTCGAAAATTTACAATAGAACTTGTTTATCTTTCCCAAAGACCTTATTTCTTTCGAATTATGTTTCCTGGGATGCTTGTTTTCAACTTTATACCTATATATATTTAATTAGGAATGGGCGCACGCCGATCTATTGGTTTCACGAAGCAAAGAAGCTCCGTATTGGTGGTAATGGTCACTAACATGCAACTAATCATACATATAGGGTTTTATTGGCCTGACGCTTCGAAAGCAAACGAGCTTCCATCATCGCCGTTGGCTTGGGTACGGCACGTTGCATTATTCAATGGATTGTCTCCGTGCTGACTTCCGGCGCACTGCATCAAGGGGTTGACTATCGTTGTCATGGTGGCATCGGCTCCTTCTCAAACTTTATCGAGTGGGGAGGGGGACGGCGTCTGGCTGACCGCGGCTATTGCTCTTGTCTGCATTGTCCGTTGTCCGCCCTCCACGTATCTCACCTTCCTGTTCCTTTCACACCTGCCCGTAACCGTGTGGACGGTGGTTGTTATTTCAGTGTTGAGTAGGGCTGGGGGTCCTTGTCACCGCCGTGCGGTCTCGGCGAGTACTCGTGTCCATCTGCTTTCTGATCCAGTAGGCGGTCTCCTGGGTTTGCGTTCGCCGCCGGTTGTCCCATGTTTTTGTCTGTTTCCGACGCCTGTCCATACTCGTCCGTGTTCTCGCTTGTTCTGGGCTTCACTAATGCCGTATCTGGCCTGACGCCTCACACGTAGTCCTGCTTACTGAAATTCACCTGTAGGGCTTGGTAGGTAGTCGGCAAAGTTATGTAGTGGCTAATCGAGGTAGTTGTGTTGTGCCATGCTTCTAACGTCTCTCTGACCGTTTGATCGTCTTTGAAAGCGTCTTTGAAAGCATGGCCAGAAGCTGCGCAATGCTTCACCACCAGCAAGAGCGGTACGAAGAATGGATCAGCTCTCGCTGGTGGCGGAAAATTACGCAGCTTCTGGCCATTCCTTCGCTTGCCAAAATACCATGAAACCGACGTACACCTCAAGCGAGTGCACATCATCGAGCTCCTGGAACTGTCTCTTAGAACTTTCTTCACGTTTAACGGCCAGGTTTACGGGAATAAGAAGGGGACGCCGATGGGCTCGCCTCTGCCTGGATTAATTGTCGAAGCGGTTTTGCAGAGGCCCAAGTGGCTGGTCTCCTCATCATGTACTCGCCGAAGATCAGGACAAGATACGTCGACGACACTTTCGTCATCATCAAAAGGAGCGACGCGCAGGCTTTCAAGGCACTGTTGAATTCAATCGTTCCCGACATCCAGTTTACTATGGAGAAGGAGCTCAACAATCATTTGGCCTTCTTGGACGTACAAGTGACAAAACTGACAGGCGCGAAGATAAAGACAACGGTCTACCGCAAGGCAACTAATACCGAGTGAATCCTCCACTTCTGAAGCAACCACCCCGTTGGTCACGAACGCAGTCGTGTCAGAGCCCTCTTCCAACGCGTTCAAACACACTGCAGCGACAACAATGGGAGGAAGGAAGAGATTAAGTACTTGCACGTCCTGTTTAAAGCCAACAGTTATCCGAAGGCTTTCGTACGCGAGGGTATAAGGAGGTCCCACCTTGTGCGGTCGAACGGGGAAAACCTGAAATTTTGGCTTGCAATCCTTTATATGAAGAACGAATCAGAAGCGACGGCAAGAATCCTGAAGCCGTTCGGGATCGGTGTGGCTCATAAGCCAGAGTCAACAATTAGACAACAAATAATGAGGCCCAAAGACCCGCCACCAGCGGGCGTGCAAGATATGTTGGTGAAACGGGCAAATACCCTGGCACAAGACTGCATGAGCACCAGCTCGCAATCAACTGCATGGGCAAGCTTTCTAAGGTTTATGGTCACGTGCAACAGAACCGCAATCTCGCCTTTGAGAAGGCAAGGGCAATCGGCCGAGCCAATGATAAGATGGCCAGACTGATACTCGAAAGTTGGTCCTCAACTGGCATACATAACAGAGCCATAGGTCTGAATCTCACCTACCAGGAGCTACGCACAAGGCTCGAGTCGGTACGTACAAGGCCGTCAGGCTAGTCGACCAAAGTCGCGTGTGGCCTACGATTGATGCCAGCGGGAGATAGGAGAGAAGCCGGCCGGAGGTCATGTGACCAGCACGGGGCACCCCCTCACCGCGGCGCCCAAGAGGCTGAGATAAACTCACACGAGCCCCAACAACTGATCAGTCCGTTGGTCGACGAGGGGAAGGCCGACAAGCATGCCGCCTCGCCTATAATTACGGCGGCTGCAAAGGGGTCAAAGGTGACAGGAGCCCAACGTCGGTCAACCTCAGAGAGGTCAACACTAATTAACAGCGAACGGGCAGGTCATAGTTCGTGCCTTGAGCACGGGTATAACACCCGGCGGGCATCAAGGCTGAAGCAATCAAGGTCAGCGGGAACAACCAACATACTACCCTGATGATGGAAACGTGAGGTTTCGAAACGTCAGTCCAATTATATTTCGGTCCCTGAACTCGTCCGCTCTTCTTTGTCTTCTTCGGGGGGGGGGGTGATGAACACAATATATATACATATATTTACACATGTATTCACTCAGGGATGGACGCACACCGACCCACTGGTTTTCCGAAATCAATAATCTTCGCATGGGTGACATGGGTCACGAACAGGAGACCACATGGCAGGCCAAAGCCGGCCAATGTATGATTGCGGAGGGAGACGACAGAGTCTGGCAGTAGACTGACAGAGAACTGTTTTGGGGTTGCTTGTCTTCATTCAGCCAATCACAAACCTAACCACCAGCTGGAACCGGAAACACAAACATGCGCACACAGAGCTGGCGCAGCTGATCCACCAGTGTGGTCTACCAGATGGGTCATAACCACTTCATCGAACCGGGATTCACCAATGCAGAATGAAGTGGCTGAATTAAGGCAAACAGGCCCGAAACCGTTCTGCATAAATCTACCTCTCAGACCCTGTCGCCTCTTCTCTGCTATCCTAGGTTGGTCAATTGCGGTCTGTCAGCTGGTCGTCTGTTCGTAACCCCTGTCACCCATTCGAAGCTTGTTTGCTTCGGGAAGCCAATGGATCGATGTGTGCCCATTCCCGATTAAATAAATACCCGATCGGCAGCTACAGAGAAGGGCAGGCAGCGAGACACTGATGAAATTCGGTTCGATGAAGCGCTTATGACCAGTCTTATGGACTCCAGTGGTGGACCAGTTGCGCCATCTCTGTGTGCACATGTTTGTGTTTCCGGTCCCAGATGGTGGTTACGGTTATGATTGGTTGAATGAAGGCAAACAAGCCCAAAACGGTTCTGTATCCATCTACCCCCAGACTCAGAAGTCAACTCTCTGATATGTATGCACATGTAAAAATGGTATTACGACAGAATGGTATTACCGACAAAGACAAGGGAGACTGGTATTACGACAGTCTGACCATCGCAAACAATGATGTCTGTGTGGGCCACGACGTGGTTAGTACGTGACCGTGCCTCGCGCGCGAAGTAGTTTATAGTGATAACAGACGTGCCTGGCAGCCTATTAGAAATTCGATCTTTCCGTGTAGGTGACAATTCATACTGTGGAATTTTTGTGTATCACGGTTAAACAATAGTCTGCTGTGCATTCTGCAACTTTTATTATTATACTGCTTCAGCAAGTCTGCCTGTTAGCACCAGCAGACTTGTGGACATGCATCATCACCCAACTCACCTTGCACTGAGGGACGCGTTGTTTAAATTTTCGTGCGATCCCCGTTGCGGTGCCGCCAGTTCCGGCACCAATCACAATCATGTCAACACGTGGTTTTCCGTGGCAGTCAATTACAGCTTCCAAAATTTCCTCCGCCGTCTGATCGTAGTGGGCGATCGGATTGAAAGCACTGAGGTATTGATCCGGAATGTGCGCATTTGGACCCAACTCCTCTTTGATCTTCGCTGCTATTCGGATGTGCGAGTCCACATCGTCGACCGAGGCTGAGGTACGTGTGCGAACCAGTTCCGCGCCCAGCATCTGCAGGACGTCGCACTGTCGGTGGGTAAGGACGCTATGAAAAGTTAGTTATCGACAGAGCTAGCATAATGGTCACTGCTGAAGTTTTTATCTTTAAAATCAGATGCGAGTTGCATTCGTCGATCTTGATCAATTTCACACAGAACCTACTAGCTTGCTTCATTTTATGTTAATTCAAACTGCTTGCAAAGCCGATAAGAGCCAGCGGTGTGGACTTTTTTAAAGGAATGAAGGCGGTGAAATCAGCCAGGGTTATTTGTGAGATGAATGACTGCAGGCTGGGCCCGATATAGGGATGTTTATTGTACCAATTTGTTTAAACTCCGAAGTTCTTGTATCCTTCAACAATGGCTTCGATTGTGCACCGGAAAATGTTCTCATTAATTACCTCAGACTTTCCGAAGTTATGAATAAACTCCACTTGTCCAACTCAGATAACCCTATCATTATAGGCCATTAAGAACCTATTCAAGTTGTAAGAATTCATTGGTAATGAAATATGAGCGAAAATGCCTTCGCAACGCCCTCTCTCCCCTCTTCCCTGCAAAACAATATTTACCTGCTTCAGGATGTTATCAACAACGTTACTCCAGACTTCCTTGGCAACGATGTACACATACTTGTTCCAACTGTTATACAACGTTTTTAAACAAAACATTTTATCCCTGTTTTCCACGGAAATCAGCTTTGGGTTTGCATACTTTCACCTCCCTTATCTTAATTTGTCGAAAATTGTTCAACGAACTTGGATTTTACGATCAACCGAAAGAGACTAACAACCTAATAAAAGTGCACCCCACTGGACCAATTGTCTCGCTTGTTCATAAAATTTACTCGGTTTCCTCCTCTTTCTTCTAAAAATGGTGGATCCATTGTTTAAGCGCCCAAACGCCACTAGTCCTAACGCAATCACCGCTACCTCTGATGTGGACTTGGGCTCACTAAAATAACTACGAATTCTTACTACATACGAAAACTTATTATTATTGCCAAGTGTCGTCCCTTCAATGCCAGCGGTTGTAGCTAAGAGGCATCTTTAAGGGTTCCGTATTTCAACAGTTTCTGAACTGGATGACCTTTTTCGTCTCCTTCCTAGGCTCTGTTTAGCTTGGCTCGCACTCATTTTAACGCCTTTTATTTACCCGCTTTCAAATTAACCCAAGAGACTCGAAGTTTGCAATACTATCAAAGGAATTATATACTTAGAAACAGGATATTTTATCCCCAACCCTTCTGACAAGTTTGTGGTTTATTGGCGCCTTAAAGGCTAATGAGCGAGTCTCGCTAGACGCAATCGTGCCATCCTCCTCCACTTCCTGGGACCTCCTACAAGCCGAATACAAAGTCAGACTCAGTGACTGAGTGCTTTTGTTCTGGGGTTCACTCTGCTCCCATAGGATTAAATAGGTATTGTTGGGCGTAGCAGTGCGCATTTCCTATTGTTCCCGGGCTGCAAACACTTGCCACCACTCCCCTTCCCCTAAAAATTATCGTGACTTTTGCCGAGTTAAGTTTATGGGTCAGGACTGGATTAGGTACTGGTAGTGAATAAGATTTGGAATTAAGGTTAGGCTATGTTACTGTTTTGCACTTTTGCGCTCCTGTTTGTCCTCCTGATTGGAGACCTGAGGAGTGGAGTCAAGCGCTTTTAGTCCTCCTGAGCTTACAAGGCTGCTCTGAACTACTTTTTGTTTAAGAAGACACCTGAATGCAATTGTCTCAGTCGGATTGTCTCTTGGCCTGTAGGCTATTTCTTTCGGTGAAGTTCCCACCTTTCCCAGCTACCATGTCTTCTAATCTGTCGCATTTTCTAAAGGTTACTTTTCTTGACATAATTCGCAAACTTTTGCATCGCTTACGGTCCTTGAATTCCTACTACTACACCTAGCCATTAATTCTGCAATTTGTAAAAGCCTGCTTTCTCTCCCTTGTCCTCCAATGTTTTATCCTCAATTTTGGCCTTATCAACAGACATATCCTTTGCGTGTTTTCTTTGGCTGCTGATGTTTCCTATTTCACTTTAGCTGACACCAAGGCACAAGGATATGCTCCAATAGCCAGGCAGTTCGCTGGCCGAATTCTCGAAGAGGTTGCGCACCCTGTTTTTACGCTGATATAACTGCTTCACCGTCTCTTGATCCAATCTGGCGTGGCTTTCGTCCTATCTTCTGCCGTTTTTCGACTTACCAACAACAAGCCGTACCAAACTTGCCATGATTCCCGAAATATATAATAATTGATTACGAAAGCCGATGTCTAAATTTTCACCTTATCAATCCTACCAAATCAGATCATGGTGAGTTGGAAGTGGTCTTGCTGCTGATATCAAAACGTTCGCTGCAGAATAAAGCACCCCTCATTCCCTACTGATGTCCGCAAAGACAGTATCCCAACTGTTTCGTTTTTAGAAATGGTAATAAGACTCGTGTTTGCTATTTCCTGAGTCACTCAGTTCAGTGTACCGGTCCTAAACCTACGCAACCTGACTTTTTGCATCATAAATGGGTTGAGATGCGGAGGTGCTTCTTTAATGCCCGCTCCCCTAAAGTCATCTATAATGAAAAAACAAACTCACCTTCTCTTTGCTCATCTTTTCTGGGAGGACAATTATGCATCTGTAACCCTTCACCGCGGCAGCCATTGCAAGACCGATTCCTATTAGTGAGAAGAAGATCGTGTAGCTGGACACATCGGCGTAAATGGAAAATCCATATATTAGTTGAAAAAGGGACACTGGTCTAAGATGAAAGGTCTTTTGAAGTCTAATGCCAAGTGGCCGCAGCATGGCAAAAAGCTGGTCCAAAAAGTCTGGGCGAGGTTTTTGGGGGCCAGTGGATTTTATGTCATACCGTCGTAGGCACCATGGAATAAACAACCAATATATAGACCAGTTCAACGATAGAGGCTGCCAGGTGAAGGAAATGCCTATTTTCAAATGCTTTCTTTAATTATATTGGTCTCAGCCCTCAACTTACACGTACGCGTCAGCTAGGAACCTATGGAGAGAAATCAGGGGAAACAGCATCGAAGTAACAGTTTGGTACGCATATTCCCAAAAGAAACCAGAGCGCAGCCGAGTGGAGAGGTGCAAATTTTAGGCAGTCATTGTGTCCTTTAGTCAATCATACAGCATCGTAAGCAGAGCAAGGTTGGATACTGGAGGCGGTACAGTAAGTGGCATTGAAATATTCCTACTTAGTACTTTGTCAATAGATACATTCTTGGTAGATAGTCTTGGAATTCACATTGCCGTCTCTTCCAGCACTGAAGTCGCGGCTAACGATAGAGAATGGGGACAGACGAACTAAAATCTAACATGGAGAGAATGTTGGACCTGAAAATTGCGCTGTCCGACAATGAAAGGCGGAGTGTGGATCGAGCTGACTCATGAATGCGTGGAGAAGAAAGCTTGTTAAACCCGCTGCATAACAGCTGGCGCGCCGCCAGTTTCCTGGACTGTCAGAAGCAAGATGCGTCCGTGCCCCTCGCCCCCCTTCGCCACACGCTCTAATTTTGCATACAACGGTGTTACCCCTGACCTGTCTAGTTTGACGCACTGGATAAACGTGACCGCCCCCCCCCCCAAAGGTCGGGGTAGGTTCTGCGCTGGCAGTCAGTAGGATGTACATACAAAACACGGCGCTGTTGACCGCCCCCTGGCTTTCCCAGCAAGAGCTAAATGGTGAGGCCTTCGTACTTTGGCCACCATTTTAACACGTGGTCTCACGATAGTCACAGGCGGCGATGATCCATCACTGTCCACTGAGGTGAACAACATATCTAATTTTTAGCTTGGTTTAGTTCCTTTGGTTTTGTGTAAGCTTTGCATAGACTCGTCAGATACTCGGCTGAGTACTCATTGTCATGTTGAAAAAAATTCCCTACTACAGAAAAGCTCGACAATGCTTCTAACGGCGTTCCCATTCAATCATACTACACTCAGACAATGCCGATTTGGATTTATTGGAATGCCCAAAATGGCAAAACGAGAAACCCTAGAAGAGGAGGCTCGAAGTCCGCCTGGCACGTCTATAAGTTTCAAATGGTCGAAAGTTTGCTGAACAATAAGCAGGTCCCAGAGCATGACGGATAAGCGGTCGCAGACCCCATTTCAGTAGTACCTTCGGGTACGGCTGGACATCAACATAGCATATGTCATGCTAAAGAAAAGGAGGCGTTCACCGGGAGAGGTGTATTGGAGGTCTGGCGTTTCGAGTAATCGTTTCTTCTACCCATATTCAGAGGCGGACGAAGATGGGTGGGATTCAGGTCACGGTGACACGCGGGTCGGATGCAAACACACAGGCGGCACTGGCGGGCCAGGCATCAAACAAAGTGCGCCATATAAGGAAAGCTGTTTACATGACTTCTCAGTCTCTGAAGATGGGTAGAAGAAACGACTACTCCAAACGTCAGACCTCCAATACACCTCTCCTGGTAAACGCCTCCTTTTCTTTAGCATGACATATGCTATGTTGATATGCCACTTGCTAATCGCATTTTCACTACTATTGATATGTCATGTTCCCTATTAGTACGCGAATTACTCGGCTATCATAGTCACCGGCATTGGCAATGTAAACAGTGTCCGCCTATGCGTGCCCTGTGCGTTCAATTATCCTGCTCAGGAAAAGCCTCATCATCAATTTTGGGGTTCACTGCGTCTGTTAATGCATTGGGGGCGGGGACGACAAACAATACTAAAACAGCTGGCGATTCAGACAAAAATCCTGGCCTCGTCAAACTTGGAGGTGTGGGCGCGTCCCCTCGAATGAACCACAACGTAGCAACTGGCGTCATTCCTCCTCGTTGCCGCAGACGCATGTTCGAGCGCCCGCGTCCGGGCTTGTCATACGGTTTGTCCAACGTAATCGCTTTGCTCACAACTGCACTAAGCTTGGCAAACGATTACAGACGCTTTATTTACCGCAGAAGTGGGTCGTTCGGCCTCATTACCTCCCATCGAATACTTGCTCCCGGTGTGCATGAACCCTAACTTCAAGTGGTATGGGAGGGGGTAGCTGATGGCCTCTAGGATGCACAGGAGCGTTCCCCGAAATTTCGAGTCGCTCCGATTTTGTCACTGGTCTCGTTTGCGCCTTCACAGTTCAACGAAGTTGCACACATAACCGTTCGTCCTGAGTAGCCGTCGAAGGTATTGCAATGTGGTAACTTAGTCTTCCAGTTCGCTGAAGGGCATCTCAACACACCGATTTAGCTTCTGAATGCTTGTTTTGGTAGGTGGGTGGAGCCCAACTAACTCGTGAATAAGCTTAGACGAAGCACAAGCGGAAGCGATCCATAGAACAGAATAATGAAAAAAACAGCCACTAGAATGGACAGCAAAATTTCACGAAAGTAAAGAATTAGGCTGGTTTAGGCAGTCTTCAACACTAATATAAGGCTTACAATTGGCCTTAAAAGAGAGTATGATGACTAGTTCTGATTTAATCGCAGTCATTACCCAGTCATACACCAATCACAGGTTAGTGGGGTCGTAGATTCAAACTGGAGCCAGTGTGTCATCGTACATTTTAGCCAAAAATCCTTGAGATCAAATTCCGCACTGGCACATGCAAAATGGACTATTAATGAGAAGAAACTCCCCCGAGGACATACCTGTGTTACCGGATGTTGGTTCTATCAGTGTATCACCGGGTTTGAAGATGCCTGCTCTCTCTCCTTCTTCAACCATTCTGACGGCAATCCGGTCCTTCACACTGCCACCAGGATTTAAGAACTCACACTTGGCCACTGAGTGGATTAAAAAGGCAAAAGTGACCGAAAAATGATTCAGGAAATTCAAATGACGATATCTTAATCGACCTCTAACTTTAGTATGTTGGGTCTGGGCGAGGAAAAAAGAAACAACGGAAAATAAAAAAGCAAAAGGAAGTTTATGGTGGCCCTGCGAACTCATGTCGTCCAAATGCCTTATCATCAGAAATCCTAGATATAATTATCTAGTTGTTCTTCGACGTTGAGAATAATTAAGGTACTAGGCAAATGGGAGTGGGATTAGCCAGCGTACTTTTATTGCAGGACGGGATATGTTGGTGCGTTGACAGTTGGAGTAGCACTCGAAATCTCAGACCTTGAAAAACAATTTCACTGCCCTTCTATAGTGCCAAGCTCTGTATCGAGCGATCTTCTTCCGGTGGTCTTCGAAAATTAAGCCTGGACTACTGAAGGCAACCACTGACGTGCAAAACATGACAACCGTTCAGAAAGTTCTGATGAATGGCTGTCACCTTAGCCTCAATGAGGAAACGGGTCGAGGGGTCCCCGTGATCTGTCCGGGAAGGAAAACGACATTTTGTCGGTTTCGTTCGAAAATACCTCCTAGATATCAAGGAGGACGATGCAAAGTAGGGCTTCCAACTTGCTATTTACGACTGTATAAGGGTGACATTATACGACGCTTTACTCAGGACCCAGAGCCTCATCGGAAGAAAGTCAAGTGTTAATGATCCGCAGGAAAAGCACTAGGTGAAATTATCACCACGTTGAACCCGAGAGGTCAGAGCGTGACCTTCGCTTGGGATACTGAAGTGTGCACGCTGACAGTTTTTTTGGTCACGCTAATGTTCCTCCCATAATGGGACTGTGTGACCGCTTCCTGTGTCATGGCAACGCGTCTCCATATACGTCCGAAATCAATTTCGTCAGACGCACAACTTACTCGTCGATACAAGCGAGGGGACGAATTCCAGGGAGCAGTCCCGAGGGCAATACGATTGCTAGACTAAGAGGTTTATCGGTCCGACATTTGGGATTCGCACCCGAACCCATAATCAGAGACAGTACAGATAAGGGTGGTGTGTGCACAGAGTGCAGTATTTATAGGCCATGCAAAAACATGACTGCCATAACTAAGAGCACCCGCGTTCATTGTTGGGACCCGTACTCGGTGCGATAGTTCTGTGCTGAGGCCTTGCCTTGGCAGAGTAATTAGTCAGGCGGGGAGGACGTGGTACACCATAAGGTTCAATGACCGTGTGCCTAATTGTCGAGTGTTTATCACGACAAAAAACGACACCGATGCTCAAATTACGCCAATTAACGACTCGAATGCGGAATAACAAGCGATCACCTCATCAGGTACGACCACCTGCGATGAATGCGGTAACGGCTGGCTGTAGTAGGCATGTGACGGCATGATAAATGCGGCCAATAAATTCTGAACGTCTTGTACCTGTGACCGTCTCCGATGATGGATTCAAGTCAGAATTCGAAACACCAGACCAGCGGTCCCATCTCCCCCCCCCCCCTTCTGAACACGCCCCACTTGTGTGGCCTCGCGTCTTGCGATTTCCATCACTTTCCAAAGGTTGAAAAGAATCACGACTTTCTTGGCATCCTACCCTCTGATGTGCGTAAACCACGGCAAGCGAGATTTAGTAGTCGCCATGATTTCCTTGATTTCTGTTTGTTTACGGGTCGAGGAAAGCAGAGAGGCGACTTCCCGGTCATGTCTGTTTACATCACCGAATGATGGATTTTAATACAAACAAAAAAGCCAGACATCAGAACGTCGGCAGAAGGCTAGATGCTAGAGTGTTAGCTCCCTATGTTGAGTTAGTTGTGGACGCAGCGAAATGTGTACGTTCCTGCATTGTGTACGTGCACGTGTCCAATAAAACCAAGTTTGCTTGGCAGGCCGGGAATTCAAAGCGGGCATCGGTGTCATGCAACAAGTGCAGCTATTGGAATTCCCCTGCAAAAACTCGAATTGGCTGCTTGAAGCTGACTCAAGAGTTAAAACGCGCGATGAAGAATTAGTGATAGTGCAGTTCTCATTTGAGAAACCCGACTGTATCAGTTCTCAGAAAACCAGTCTGCTAAACGTCATATAAAGGAATAAGAGGACGGGACGCACCACATTCTGTATGAGTTTCTGAAGCACTCGTTGTGACACTTCGGTAGTCTAGTAGTTCCATCCACTATTTCGGCGCCTTAATAACTCGGATAACGACATTATCGGATTAAACGACATATTGACATGTAGTGCGTTCAGATTTGTGCCCCAAGATGTTCCACAGTACATGGGGGGATAAAACACACAAGGGCGAAAGGCTACAACGTCATGACTTCGCGTAAAGCAACCAGTCAAATATAAAAGAGACGTTTTTGTAGATATTCTAGCCAATAAGGCCTGTAGGTATGTAAAAGTGTTGAGGGTGGAAAGTTTACGTTCACTAAGTGATGTCATGGCTATATGAAGGGGTCACTCCTACTCCAGCATCTTCCGGGATAGCAATAGAAACACGAGCCGGTAACGTGAGGAACTAGTGAACAGATGGCGGAAAAAAAGTGCAACGTAGATTGACAGTGGACGGTTGGTTCGACTACGCAACCACAAATCTGCGAAAGTGGACCATCAGACTGGAACAGACTGTCTGGTCAAGCTCGGGGTAGGTTGAGGAGTTAAACAACAATGCAATCTGGCACACGCAAGTAGGGAGTTCGCTTAGTCCGTTGTCGCACACAATAACGTCTTTTAGCGACTTAAGTCAGTCACCGACAGAGGGCTGTAGCGGGAAGCGAGAGGATTCTGACCGTACGAGACCTTTACTACATTCAGTAAAGTGGCCGACTGGAGGACCGAAAATTGATCTAAATGGCTCCTGAATATGATCTGCATGGCATTCTAACGCAAGTGAAGTCCCAGCGGGGCTCTGTGAAAGCCTCGTACAATGTGCGGAGACCAGGCCTTATGTGATACGCGTAGAGGGGTTGTCAATCATCGCACCCCAGTCCACCACCGATGGTCTTGACGTTGCATCGTCATCGAAGCCTGACTGACGAGGAAGGAGAGTGCGGCAGATGTTGCTCAAGTCTGCCTCACTATAAAGCAAATTCAGGCACCTGTCACGGGTGCTGTGCTCACTTCGCGGGGTAAACGGCGGACGCCGTTGTTTGAAACGGTTGAACTGTCGTATTCAGACTGACACCATTTAATTACTGAGGCGCCTTGATAGCTGGTGGGATACACGTGAATTGGAGCTGAGAGCCAGCCTGCTTCGGCTTCTCCTTAAGGTGGATTTCATATGATTTTTGAACACGCAGTCTGAATAAAACGCCTTTGGGAAAAAAGGGGAACTGCACAGTCAAAAAAGATCTGTTGCGAGATGGCTGACTGTGAATTGGCCACTTCCCAATGTTGGTCTTTTCGTGTGCTCCGCTTTTTACCTTAGGAGCTATGCATGATTTCAATCGTGGCGCACTTGCAAAATTTAAAATCCTCACACAGTTTGCCACCGCTTGGTTAACTATGAACAGTCATTACATATTCATAGAACCGGTGGTTCTATAAGAGAAAAACATAGGGCAGGCGGGACGTAAACGGTAGGGAATATTAGTCTGACCTGTTGGTGGGCGTCTTGCAAGAGGACATAGCTGAACGAACGTGATTACAACAAAAGCTCAAGTCACATTGGAGGGACGTCGGCGGTGGAGTGGGGGAGAGGGAGTGGAATTATTTCCGGTGCTGATTCCCGAGAGGTGAACCAGGTGATCCACCCGCTCTGGGTTTCACCTCATTGTCGGGGCCACAGTTAGCGGCCGAACAAGAGGACACAAAATTAATTACATTATAGAATTCTGCATGCTTCGCCACTGTCAAATACTTGGTGCATTACACGAAGTCTCGTTCAACCGATACAGAGAACTAGCCATCCCGTAGGATGCTTAGAAATGCTTTCGACAACTGCTCTCATGCTAAGTTCCATTAGTATTTACACAGTTTTGTCATTTAAACAATATGTGCACAGGAAGGAGGAAGAAATCAGAAGCTACGCAATTTTCCTTTCCCTTAACGCAATCTTCGAGCAGATACCCATTGGTGACCTAGAACCAACTTCGGTTGAAGGAAAGAGGAATAAAACCATCTGCAAACTTACACACTTCACATTTAATGTCGTCTTGATTGACAATGTTGTTTATTTTAACGAGACCGGTGTTCCCGATAAGATCAAGAATAGACGAGCCGATCAGGGGCGGTTTCTTCCTGGTAAAGGAACGAAAAATTAGTCATGCATATAGTGCAGATACGAAAGAGGTGACTAAAAGAACTAATAACGAAAAGAGAGTCAGCAAAATGACGATCACAAAGGGGAAGGCATGATATCTTCCTTACTCAAGAGAACATTCCGTTTGGAAATTAAAGGCAGCATAAGGACACGAATAATAGCATAGGCAGAGTGACAGAATAGAGAGGGAATTTCTGCGACCGCGAATATAAAAATATACTATATAATAGCGCAACAAGGAGCTTAAAACCTCCAATTTAAGCAATAAAATCAAGATGTCTTCGCTTCAAAAATTGCAGGTCAATACTCCAGCCGGAAAAATCAGCTGCTGCAACGTCTAGAAAATCTTGGGAAAAGTTGTGGCATCGTGCTATGTATGCAGAACGTGTCCGCTTTTATAAAGTGAAGAATAATTTTTTTCAAATATATACTGTGCAAATACCGGTCAGCACTTTGTGCAAAACTCACAATGGCTCGTGATGGTGCGGTGAAACGGCATCTCTATCACTCGGATTGAATGTGCATCTGCTGGGGCGGTCGGGACGATTCCATCCTGAGCCTTCCATCTGCCATAAAAAAATATAAAAGTGCCGTCTCTTCAATTTAACTACTGTTCATTGAAATTGGATAGAAGACCATTTATTAAAGTCGTTTTTCACATGATCGCTTCCCTAAATTATGCTGAAATTGCAATAAAGTGTGTCAGATAGGCAATCATTGAGGCTGAACTCTCCACTGTGACGTTTTGCCTTGCAAATACTTTATATTTTTCTGTCCACACTTTACCTATTGTTTAGGCTAGTTGCTATTGGATGCAGCATTTCTGATTAACTATTGTGATTCTACGTAGGTATAAGAAATAAGAATGTGATAAGTAGCAATTGTTGTCAGCTGATAGAATACAACTCTCTTTCTGGTGGTCGAGGTCTTTTCCCTCCAGGATAGAAGTGGCTATTCGTGAGCGGCGTTTAAGATTTCAGTATGGCAGACTGCACACTGTTTAGAAAAACTTTCTTCTGACATCTATTCGAATAGTTCAACTTCTACCGGACCGAATGAATAAAACGACTTGAGCGTCTGGTTTTCTGGCCACTAACGAGCACCGTAAATCAGAGCTCCATCTGTTTCGTTGGCCCGCTTTTTCATTCGAATGTCAAGAGACAGCAAAGTGAAAACTATCTGTCCCACAGCTCCGAGCGTCTCCTGTTTTTGCCATACAGAAGAAGATAATTATCTTTGACTTTCTTCTCGAGTTCAAAACAGGCCAACCAATGCATCTGGGGATATTCGCAGACCCCGGAAACTGCCAACTGGTATGAAGGAACTGGTTGCTCCCCGGAGAACCACGCTTCTTGCGGACTATCTGAGCAAAATTGCAAACGTGACAACAAAAGGACTTCGTTTTGATTAGAGTGCCTGAACAAAAGCAGCTCTCGATATTTTCTCAGAAGCACCCCTTAATGCTTAACTGAATTGTTGACCACGTAGTAAAAAGGAAGGGGAGTTAGGAGCAATAGCAAACCATAAGTTTGTTTACATGGTCCGACAGTGAATATCATCAGACTACCCGATATGTAACTGTGCTTGCATTAGGTGAGGGTCGACTCTCCGGGAAAAGTCCCGCTAGTTCATAGAATGAAACGAACGCCGACTCCTGGCAAACCTAAATAAAGAGCGCAAAGTCTCTTTGACAATATACTTGTTATATTTCTGTTCATATGGCATTGTGAACCGACACTGCATAGCGTTTACCTCTGACGTCATGAAAGACACCACGGTAATACAAAATACGCGGCTTTGAATGTTGGCAATTGATCTCAGATCGACATTCAGGCGCCAAAGTTTCATCTTGCTGTATGTATTCTACAACAATGCCTAGATACGAGTATGTAAACAACTAGTGCGCATGTGACACACGTAAAGGAGGACAAACAGTCTGTTCCGCCTCCTGTCAAATCTCATCCACAGCCCTGCTGACCCATGGCAAAACGGGCATTTGCGATGAAGTTCGAGTTTTCTTAACGTTAGGCAAATCTACAGGCGAACTGCAGCTACCTCCAGTTAGTAGTGATCCACTTCAGACTCGATGGACGAACTGTTGACCCAGTAATTTTAGCAATTAATAGAAGGTTCGCTTGTCAGAAAGTAGGGACGTGACAGCCATCGATCAGGAAAAGTAACAGGGGTCAGCCGGCCCTGTAAAAATTTTAGCGGTCTGTTTTGCCAAGCCTTCATCAGTCAGGTGAATAAGCATCTAATCCACCGAGCACTTTTATCATCATTTGACAGCGCAGGTTAGAGAGCTCATAAAAGAAATTCATCTGTGTTCACTATACGACTCAATTTATCATTAAGCCCATGCGTCCAGAAAACGGCCTCCATTAGGCCAAATAAGTCGTTTTAATACTCTGATAGTAAAACACAGATCGTTGCATAGAGACCTAACGGCGGGAGAAGTAACATTTTAAAAATTCTTAGTAAAAGTCAGTACGCCTGAAGACAATGAACCGTATATGAATGCAAATTCGAAAGACATAGTTTGGCATTCGTAAGAAATCTACCAGTGTCTTAGAGTGCACATTCATTGGAATGTGAAAGCGGTTGGCCGGGAATCCATAAATGTGTACGCAAAATGTGGTTAAAGAGCAGAAACATGTGGACAGGTGAATTACTTACTTGGATTTTCACTTTCTTCAGACAAAGGGAGTTGACAGAAACTTCTCTAACCAAAAACTGCTATAACTTGCCCCGCGAAATATTGATGTGAGTGCGGAATTCAAAAGACCGCAATACAACGACCTTGTTTTTATTGATTTGGATAAATTAGGTAGTCCATTGCTGTAATTTGCAGTCAGTGAATTTTGAAAATGAGCAAGACCTGTAGGAAGACAGCCAGAAATAGGGTGCATTTTTTTCAAAATACGTTAAAGTTGTCGATCGACCGTTTGGTAGAAGAATGCTGGCGGAAGTTTTAACTGCTGTAATGTCATAGCTCGCCGATTTTCTTGCCATTTTGAGAGAGACATTTGTGCATTGCATACTGAAATGAGCTGATTTCCTCAAAAGAGTTTGTATCCTTAAGAGGCAGACTGCTTATGAGCAATACCTATGTCCGCATTCTCCTGCCTGCTATACAACAGTTCAACCGTCAATTTTGACGATGTCCACCGTGTGCCCCACAGACTGCATTGTGGGAGCAGGGACGGTGACTTGCGCAGGGGTTTATAGTGCGGGTAGACTTGCGCTGCATCGACCTACACTCTCTCCTCCTCCCCCGCCTGGGCCCGGTGTCAAGACCAAGTCAAGAAGATCGGAGACGGAGGAGGCCGCAGGTGGATGGCTCGGACGGATCCTCGCCTTGGCGCTCCACTCCGCACCCCCAGGTCCACACACCAATGACCAGGATTTTGACCACAAAACAATGGGGTGGAGACAGTGGTCCAGTTGTGCGACGAATGCCGACAACAGGGTCCGCCAGCGCACCCCGCAAATGTTGGCATTTGTTATTACGCAAAGATAACGCCTGCCAGAGTCCGATGTGGCCCCCGTGTTGGTCCAGCGCATCTAACACGTGGCCCGTTTAGAGGGCACCCTGCCTGCTATACATGCGACGTGTATAACATAATAGGATGCTTTACTTCATCATAAATTGAGTTCTGTTATTCCGCTTAGAACAAATACCATAATTTCGATCCCGTCTTCGCTTTATTATCTTGAGGTTTTACATTAGTCAGGATTGTTTGAATAAGGAATTTGTTTTCAGTGAACGCCGTGTTCAAATGCATAACATTAGAATATGTTTATTAATATTATTGTTATTGTTATTATTATTATTATTATTATTATTATTATTATTATTATTATTATTATTATTATGGCACCTCTTGGGCACTGTCAGTCTTCTTAGCGAAAAATTCAGACAAACTAGGCAATATAATGTTGGAAATTTTGCTTTGAGCTAAGTAGTTGTTAATTTGGAAATAATCTGCACTTCTCAGTGACGCCTGTGCAAGTTAATCAGTGAAGGGCATATTGGTATTTATGCGGTATGTCTGGCTAAGTGTTCATTTGTTAGGGCATCACCTGTACGATGTTCCTGGCTAGATCGAGGGCTGACTTGAAAAAGCAAGGTGGCAACCTGTTTGTTTGGTAAGAGTTTACTGGAGATAACCTACTTATAACGTCTACTAATTTTCTTACTTTTCACTCAGCAGGTCATGCTAGGGCCATGAAAGTTCCGATTGAAAAAGCGAACGGCAAAAATCGGAAAGCCGAATCTTGTGCGCCCGGGTTTTTCTACATCTTATTCTTAGCTGTATTTATGGAGCGCCGCTAGTCGAATAAGTCGAAAGATTTTAATCCGGCGACATCGATTAAACTCGAGTCGTCTATCTTCCCTTTCATTTGTGCTTAAATTTCGTCATATTTAGTGTTTTCATAAGGGAATCAATTTAAATCGAAAAAGATCCTCAAAAACTCGCTTTGTCACGATTTTTTATTCTTACTATGAGTCATGGTCTTGCAGATTGTCACCCTCCAAAATGGTAAAGGAAATCGCGTGCGCTCCTATTGGGGACTGTGCGAGTAAGCTATCGTTCGTTTTCGTGGATCACGATATTAATCATAGCTCCGTCTTTCATTGCGGCTGGAGGAAGACGTCATCGAAGGCTGAGTCTGTTTATATCGGATTCATATTAAAACCAACTTCGGTGATGTTCCCATAATCATCCTTTCGCCTGAAAGGAGGTGGGAAATTAGTCGAAAACAGAAATATGCTCGTAAGGGATCTCTGAAAGCTAAGTCACTCACTGCTTCGGGGGAGATTTTGTACTGATCTCCCTCTGGAAAAGGACTTTACCTCCCATTGATGAATTCCGCTACCTGTAAGTTTAAACTGCATTTTGATAAATTAATGCAATCCCAGAGAACCCTTTATGGTGTACGAAATGCAAGCGTTCGTAATCTTACTGACACGACGAAGCTTGGACCCCCTCGGTGGAGCTAAATTCAATTCTTCTCGACCCATGGTCAGAGCTCCGGAACTCTGGGCCGGGCCTGCACAGCCGGGCATAAACGAGTAGTATCTATTCAAAAACAATGATCTTATATTCTGACGAACGCGGTTCTCTCCTTCCTGTAAAAAAGCGTGCCAGCAAGTCTTAATTCGTTGTTGATTGGGGACGATGAACTATCAACATTCCATCCCGAAGAATGCTGTCTGCTATCAAAATGGGACGAAAACGAGCTAAACGATTAAGTGCAAACACGCTATGTTGGATACCTATAACTCACAACGAGGGTTTTAAGAATATAGGGCGACGTAGCTCTCGTCACATTGTCCATTGTTCGTCCATTGTCCAGGTATTGTTTTTGTGACTGAGACATGGGCAGCTTCGTCTCTGATTCCAAACTCACTCTTCTAGGCTAAACTCGCCTTAATAGAGACTAACGTACAACTAATATGCAGGGTTTGATCGAAAGGGATGTTATTATTAGCTCCTTAAGGGATACTTAGTGTCAGGTGACATAGCTGATAGAAGCGATAAAGGGAGGAAAGAAAGAATATCACTATGCGTTCTATGTTTACCAATGATGCTGTACTTCATAAATTTGATCGTTTTTAATGCTATGTTCCGGTAGTATTCAAGCGGCTGGCATCACCAGAGACCTTTCGGACCAAATTCTGTATTCATGCCGAAACTGTTTTGCAGAACCGGATGGGTACATCCGGACCGTGTGTTCCGTGGACAGCCAATCGCTGGACGACGTAGCCCACCACCCTAAGAAACAAACGGCCTTTCCCCTCTAATTTTTTGTTCTCAATGCCAGATCCTTGCGAAATAAGATGTCTTTGCTTCGGACTCTGCTGCTCGTCCATTGTCCAGATATTGTTTTTGTAACTAAGACATGGGCATCAGCTTCCACAGCTGACCTTGAACTCTCTCTCTCTCTTCAGGGCTATACTTGCATTCGAAATGATCGTCAAGAGAGCCGTGGTGGGGGCAGCTGTGTCAACGTTAAGCAAACGCTTACATTTTTGCCGCTGGACCTCCCGCATTCTTCTGTGGTAGATGGCAGCTAGTGGCTCCAGGCTACACTAAAAAATAAGTTCTCCTTGCTCGTTGGCTGTGTCTATCGCCTTCCCAACGCCAGTGACTATTTCCAGCGTTTATTCTCACTGGCATTTCATTCCGCGGCCGACTTAAGTTTCAAGTATCAGTTCTTCACTCTTCCTGAAGTCCGTTGGTCCTCGCCGTCCGGCCCCAGAAAGTTCGAAGACTTTCTTGAGGTTGTGGATGCTCGGATGTGGAGACAGGTCGTCGATCTGCCCACCTGGGAATCAAGCATACTTGACCTAATTTTCTGTAGAGGTTGAACGCTTTTGTCAGTGTTATCGTTAGATTCACTCTGGTGCTCAGACCATGACATAGTTGGTTCAACGTTGGAGCTCGAGACTGACAAAACGCCGTCACCAAAGTGTAGCTTTTTCCGCGGTTTCCGACTAGCTCGTTCGACCGATTAAATAGCACACCTTAATTCCAACGATTGGACTGATTTCTTCATAAGTTCGGATGTAAATATATGCACCGCTACACTGTACAAAATGTTGAATCCGCTTATTCCTCGATTTTTCCCGTAAGAAAATAATTAATGTCGGGGATGAGGTTTTCCTACTTTCTCGTCGATTCCATATTCAGAAATATGTCTCCGTTCTGCCCTCCATTTTTGACATTTTTGAGCGGGCTAAGAGATTGTCCGAAGATAAACAGCTAGCCGAAGAGGTCCAATTCACCAAGAACCCTTCGTTAGCTGTCTCGAAACTTTCCTCTCGAGAATCCTATAGATGATGCCCAATTAACGGCCGGTATTTTTAACGCTTTCCTGTACTAAGCGTTTATTAAAAACTCGACCACTCCTCTTCCGACCATCCCGACAGAGACAGGGGCAGTTCATGAAAAGAATTGGCGACTGATAATATCCGATACAGTGCTACTACTACTTTCTTGACTGTCGGCATCTCATTGTCAACAGTTTTTTTCTTCCGAATCCTCCGAACTATAAAAACCATCACTAACTTTATTTTTATCTCCTTTTTGACAGGAGTTTTTTTACTGTTGCCCGGATTTCTGCATAACGATTCCCTGGCAATGCCTGTAAAGCGATATTTAATACAATTATTATTACTATTACTTCACTATTGTCGTTCTATTCTATCTCTTGTCACGTCCATACCACTCAGTCTAGCTAGGCAGTGCACAGAAGAACTCTTTCAATCCTACGAAATCGATGTTCCTGCATCTGCTTTGCTTGAACTCTTGGACGGAGGTCTGTAGACGAATTTTTCGTTCTCGTCTTGGTATTATCGATAACTGAAAAGAGTCCCTATGGCGTCATCTACCTCTGGCATTTAGGCTGAGTTCACAATACAAAAATTAGAGACTATGGCCTTACCATTATTCAATCTCAAATAATGGATACGCTACGTAGATGATACTTTTGCCATCCTCAAGAGGGATCAGCTGGAGACGTTACATAACGTTATAACCGCAACATTACCAGAAATCACCTTCACTCTCGAAAGAGAAGCTGACAGCAAACTTCCATTTCTTGACGTTCTCGTACAGTGAAAAACTGATGGGACATTCCACACATCAGTATACCGCAAAAAAGCTTATACGGGAGTTCTCCTACATTACGAGAGCAGCCACCCTATTACTCATAGACGGAGTGCTGTTAACACCCTAATTAAGCGAGCAAATATACACTGCTTCGAGAACGAAGGGTACAATAGAACTCAATAATTTGTTCAACCTATTTCCCCAAAAAAATACCCTAGGCATCTTGTACACCGATGCCTGTGACAACAGGAATCAAAAAAGAGATAAGGAACTAGATTGTTCCTATCAGGCGTCAAAACCAAAATACTGGCGCACGCATCCTTACATTAAAAATGTGCCTGAACTCGTTGAAAGAAACCTGTGGAAGTTCCAAATTCCAATGGCGCACAAACGGACGACTACGTTAAGCAATTAGCTTATACACCTTCAAGATAGGGTTGGCTGTACTTGTAATGCGGTATATCGTAGTCAAACGGGGAAATCCGCCTCCGCACGCCTACGTGAACCCCAATTGGCAGTAAAGAGACAGGACCTCTCAGCCCAAGTCGCCATGCATACTCTTGAAACATAGCACAAATTTGCTTAGGATAAATATAGCATTGTCGGCTTCTGCCTATTTAAAAAAGCCGAGAATTGCTAGAGACAATTCACTCTGATAATTTATGCATCAATCGGCCCATCGGTCTTGATGCCATGTACATAAGTCTCGAAGAAAAATGGATAGCGGATAGCCAATCAAAACGTTTCGACAGCCGACACCACCGGCCCATCCTCAGCACTGACAAAGCAATATCGAATTTTCGGCATGTTTAATTTTGAACGGTTTTTTCACACTTGCTACGCGTCTGACGACGGCCTGGGGAACCAGCGTCGAGAATTTCCGAAATAAGGTTTGTTTAATTTCCCGGAGAACTCATTTTTCTCGAAATAAATAAATAATTTTATTTAAGATTCTTCGTGATTCCGTCACCGTTAGTAAGGATAGAATTTCGTATGAATTTTACTGCAGGTACACAGAATGTGAACAATATACAAAAAATTCAGAAGATGAAGATGCGATCGCATCTTCATCTTCTGAACTGCTACTTGAAACTCGCCTGTTCGCTTCTATTAGCATACAAAACATTGTTACTGAATAATTAGTCCGTTAAAAAAACGACGAAAAATCAGTTAAAAATATCCATTAAATAATAAACATAACGGATGGATTAACTTTAATAGAGAAATACTTTCGCTTATAAATGGCGAAAGTGCAGGCAGGATCGGCCTACATGTGGCAGTGTATGACGGATTATAAACGGACATCTTCAAGGCAGATAAATGCTTCATTCATGAATGGATAAGTATGCGCGTCAGACAGTGGGTTATTCTTAAATCTTATTGGGTCAGAAAGCTTGGCAAGAAAAAAAAGACATGAAACTTCACTTGGACGGTGAAAACTCCATCTGCCATGTCGAACCTCATCTGCTTCAGCGTAATTAATCGGCATTAATTTTTCAACACAAACATTTTCGGTGTCCCTAGAATATGAGTAAAAACACTTAAGGTGATCGGCATAAATAAAAGTTTGCGAATTTCTGAGTTCATTTGAAATATCATTGATGTAAAGAAGGAGGAGAAGCAGACCCAGAACCGTGCCTTGAATTACGCCACTCGTGATCGAGTGAGGTGTCGAGTAGCTATTACCGACCATGACTTTCTGATATCGGTTGGATAGACAGGACCTCATGAAGCCAAGTAGAGGCGGCCGGATGCGGACAGCTTCCAATTTTATTTAAAGCCGTCTATGTGACAACTTGTCAATCGCTTTGCTAAGATCAAAGTAGATAACTACCATTGACGGCTGCTCATTACGATGAGAATTGATTAGATTAAGAAATGCCAAGTGGCAAGTTTCGCAGCATCGTTCAGGTAAAAATCCATGCCGACTAGAGCTCAGAAGCATATAAGCTAGACAGAAGTCAATAATTTCACTGAAAATTATCCTTTGGAGAAGCTTTGCTAGAGGCGGTGTTTCGCGCACGCCAGATAGTTATTAACATTGGGCCGAGATCCGGACTTGAAGACAGGAACGATAATTGACGTCTTGCATGTTTCAGAGAAAAATCCTTTTAAAATTTAAATCGAGAATAAATGACACAGAAATATGGGAAGGTCGGATGCTTGTTTAATAATCGAATTTGGAATCCCGTCTGTTCCTCAGCAGTGTGAGTTTTTCAAATGACTTATGTGTTTCTTGATGAGATCTGCGGAGACATCGATTGTACTCAGTGACCTATCTGAAAGTGAACGAAAGAAAGAGACTGGTTCGGACTCAGTAGTAAGGAACAAGGAAATGCGCAGAATTAGACTTAAGATATCTGCGCGGCACAAACTCTAGGATGTTCTCAGAAACATTGGACATGACTTCACGAAGAATGGTTGCATCGCTGCAGAAAAGAAAACCACACCGATTCAATGATCTAATATAGTTATTTATTAAGTCCTTATCCACGCAATCGTACTTTAGGTAACTGCGGACTGTGCTGGTCCTTTTTGAAAGGGCAAGTGTTCAACAACAATGAGTCAATGCGTGATCACTACCAACGAGGTTCTTTTTGAAAGCAATAAAAAGAGGGTAATATCATTGGTAAAGATCCGATCTTAGGTGCGATTATCTTTTGGTGGAGAGCGCACCAGTTGGGACCAGTTAGAAAAATTAACAATATCATGGAAGGGCTGGAATCTAGATGGACAGATATTGGAAACCCAGTCTATTTCAAGAAGCTTATAATACCCATTGATTATATTAACATCGAAAGCAGCTTCTCAAATTAATTTGAAGACTTTACAGAGTTGTGAATCATCACTGGCTAAAGAATTTGGGGATTGTAGATACAGCCAATAATTGCCTTTCTTTGCGGCGAGAGAATAACAGATGCAAGGCAGAAGTTCCCCGTGAATGAGGAAGCATCCAAGTAATAGAGAGAGTGCTTTAGGTAGGATCTAAAATAAAGAAGACAACGGCCCCCACGCCTAGTTGTGCGGTCTTGACGGTAAAAATCGAAGTCATCTATGAGAAGGGCAGAGTCAGAAATTAGAGAATGGGTCCAATATTCTGTTATACAAATAATATCAGGCGTCATTTCGGGAGCAGTGACTCTGATTTGGGCACTCCTGTTTATAACAGACCTGGCATTCAATAATATAATATCTAATGTGTTTCGAACAGCAAAGCTATTTTCGACGATATTTAGAAATACATCTGAAGGCGGATATGCAAGCTGTGAATCAATGATGTTTGGAGAATAAGTACCAATTAATCTAGAGCTATTGACGTACGGGGAATCAGCAAGAGAAGGCTGAGCAGGAAGCCTAAAAGGATGTGGGAATATAGTTTTCGAACATTGGAATGCTAGAGGAGTCAGAACAGGGATAGGCTTGCTTGAAGTTATATTGTGGAGGAGGAGGAGGAGGAGGA
>CACRXP010000766.1:216295-244347 GCA_902702965.1 Spirometra erinaceieuropaei
GGAGGAGGAGGAGGAGGCGGGAGTCTAGAAGGAAGGTAGAGGTTGGTGGGGGAGGGAAGATAGCTATAGGAATAAAAGGGTGGAAAACCAGATCTTGGTTGGAAGTCAAAGGAATTAGGTTGACTTACTTGAGAGTAATTGGCCTTAAGTGGTGGGAAGCCTGAACTAAGTTGGGGCAAAAATGACTTAGGGCAATTAACGTATGCATTATTTGCTGGAAAAGTAACCAGTATGCCGGACAGAAAATTAGTTGAGGGTTTAATTGAGGCTACGGGGTTTGTAGACGGGTTAGGCTGTAAAAATCTGGTAGATCTAGGAGAAGGCGGTGTACACCTAAATGGAACTGTACTACTTCTCTTTTGGGTCGGAGTCTGATTCAGTTTTGGAGTCTCACCGTTCTGACGACACGTCGCAGGTGAGTTCAATGTAGAGCTCACAGGACCCTGTTGAACTGGGGATCTATCAGTCTAGCTAATATAGGCGGGTTTTCATGAGTCCTAGGGGGGTATCTGGGAGATTTGAACGACAACTGGAGATTCTGCTGCCAATTTAGGGGCAGGCGAATGCGTCAAGTGGTCAGAGTGAGAAGGCAATGTAGGAGTTTAGGAGAGGAGGGTGCCAGACGTCGTAGGAGTAGAATTCGCTGAATCCTTACGGTCACTTGTATTATGACCAAGTTGGTAAGCATTAGACTGAGAAGCAGTGGGTTTAGTTGAGAGGAGAGACCCGATTCTAGGCTCCATTGGAATATGGTCATGAAAAAGGTAAAATTTTGCATTTTCCAGATACGCTGACACCCAGTCTCGATGGGCGAAGATTTGGTCGACTTCAATTGGTAGAAACAACTTCACTTAGACAGACGGATCTTTGCTACGGGAGGACAAGCGTTTAGCATCGGCTATTTTGTAGTTGAAACCACACGAATACATGACATGAGTCTCAGCATCAATTGGCCGAGCAGATCGAGGGACGTTTTTCAGCAAGATGTTGTAAGTACGCTTCTGTCTATCATAGGTTCACTGGCGATCAGGTGAAGAAGAGAGTAAAGTCGTTTACATTCTCGAAAGGAAGTGATGGAGATGTTCGCGTCAAATTATTTTCCCGGAATTGAGAGCATAGTGCTAAACTTTAGTATAAATCGTTGCGTTTGTAAAGTGCCGATAGATGAATTTGCGATAAGTTATAACAAGTGACGACTGACTAGTAATATCTTCTGACTTAGATTTAGCTAAGCCATGCTTACATACAAAGGCCGAGAGCTTTCGCCGACCTGTGACTTTTACTCTCATCTTGTCTCGATGTAACTTGCAATTAAGTAAACTTCTGACAGACCAGGTGAATGAATTTCAGAAAGCAGCTAACGTTGTAGAAAAATTACTCAGTTAGAGAGAAATCGGATGCACAAAGCGTGAATAGCAGAGTGTGACTAGTGATTAACAGGCTCAGACTAGCAGAATTCAAAAAATGGCAACTGGTAGTTCTGAGTGAATAGGTCTGTATTTAAGGAAATTTAACCAAAAAACAGTGGCTAAAATCGTTAGGGCTCTCAGAAAAACCCCTTAAAATAATATCTTCCACTTATCTTCAAATTAAAAACCTGCGGCTTCGCCTTGACCTCTTCATGAGATTCTTTTTTCCCAACATTGACCACCTGGGACGGAAAAAGAATGGCTTCCTCCTAAACGGGCTATAACTCCCTATCAAGTTCTGATTTGATTTCTTGAAGAAGAGCCACTTACTTTAGTTCTTTCATTTTGGAAACATCTCCTTTCCATACGTGCCGTTCATCGACTGCAAAAATTCCAAATAAGAAAAAATGCAGTCTTAAAATGGAAAATGGTAACTATTTCGTCAAAGTGACGTGGTAGAACCCACTCCCAGAGTTCAGATATCGTCCTTAGTAATAATGATGTCCAGGCAGCCTGACTGGTACATGAAGTGGTGATCACGTCGCCAATAGCACACGCAGACGGACTGTTTTTATTTTATCGGCGAATTTGACCGAACTCACACCCGGTCGCCCTGATACCGATTGCTAGCAGAGCGTGGTAGGTGATGGAGGAAAGTGCGGCGAATGTCAAGTCTAGGTCACAATATGCTAATTCACGCGTAACTAATCGGCGTTACTTCCATTCAGTGAAACAAACGTTTGATCGTATCGTTCGCAGTGATCAGATTATCATGTCCTATTACTGTTGCTTGTTCAATCGTTGTTTTTATATTTTGTCCTCATTCTTGAAATCTCCCTACATCCCTCCATTCAAGGCTTTTCCCCTTCCCACCGTATTAGCCGTTCATGTCTACTCTTCACTTAAGACAATAGTCATCTTTATACAGGGCACTCCAACGCAAAACTTGAGATTTGCTATAGGTGCCGGTTCAGGCAAAGATTCACCTGTATTTCCAACATCCTCGAGTTCCTTTAAGGTTCGAAGTTTTAGGTTACTATGTCCCTGAAGATTTCTGTCAAAAAACGTGTTCCTAACATGCGTGTTATGTATTTGCTGACCGACTGAGAAACGTACCTCACTGCTTCAACGTTTCCATCTGGAAGGTAAGTCAGCAAAATTGAGGATTTCGCGTGCACTCTTTTAATATACTTTACGACGGGCGCGATTTTAATCAAACATGACTTCAGCTGCAGGGCCCTTACCAACTCTTGGTGTTAATAGTGTAAACGATGAGATTATGAATAATTATGCCAAATTGGGTATGTTTTGAAAGTCTTAACTTTTGAAAGTGAGTACTGACGTGCCTGACGATGACGAAACACTGATCAAAGACAAAGAAAATGCTATTTTAGAACTCGGCAGCTTTTATGCCAAGGAAAAAAGGGCTAAAGGTTTGTCTTCCTATCAGTTTCCCAGTAAATATTTTGATTAACGATTCATGTTTTTATCATGGGGCCTTTGCTTCATTTGTCGCGCCTTTTTTATCTTATAATATGTTTAGACATAGCGCCGACGGTTGAGCCGCAATAACTGACGCCCTCGTATTGTCCCTCTCAGCGCTGACATCTTAACCGCCATTCGCTCATCTCCTATTATATCTAATATTGTTGACGTTTCAGGGAAGAGCAAAAAGAAGGTACCTACATAGTTGATAGGTCGATACCCCCTAACTGCCTTGCAATTGATGACGATTGTGCAGCTAGTCTTTTCACACACAGCCCTCCTAAAAAAACCTCCATCGATTCCATTGTCCTTGTTTATTTTCTCAGCCTTTTTCTGAGGTGCGGTTCGAGAGTAGTCCTTGATGTCAAGACAACAAGAACGCCCTATGTCCTGTCTGCGAACGGTCAAAACCCGTGACTAATGAATAACCTAGAACCGCTGTTCTTGTCTTTCATTACAACACCTATCGTGTACACTATGCACTTGTTAGCCATTTTATTTTTACCTGCCTGGATACTTTGCCTTCGGCCGGACATCTTTGGCAAGTACTCTTTTACTACAGCCTAGTTAATATTTCAGGATCTGTTCTGCCTCAGACCTACCTAGTGCGACTGCGAATTGTAGTCATTTGAATCATCTTATTTTTCCTGTAAATTTCTGGCATCTAGTTTTTCGAGTTCACTTTATCTCTTGGATCATAGATACACTTGGATGTTGAAAGGTAGGCATCCTGAGAAATATAAGTCGAAGTCAAATATGTGCTTCGGGAAAGGAGGTTTATTGGGCAAATAATCGACGCCGGTTCCCCGGGTCGTCCTTAGACACAGACGGAGAGCAAATGCGTTAACAGGAAGATCTTGCCAAAGCCTGTGCGTGTGAAGCCGGCCGTTAAATCTACCCTGGGATATCAAATTTTATGTCATTACGGTTGACGGATGCCTAGTGCGTTCATAACTGATGCCCACTACCGACTTCGAGCATTTTAGACGACAAATGGATGGCTATCTCACAACAGACCAATGCAAACCGGAAGCATCCGCAGAAGGTCGTAAATCTCTACTCGAGAACGTTTACAACAACAGAAGAGAGTGTGCTTTCCAAGGGGCCAAAGTACAATCTTTCCGACTCAAACTATTTGGAGTTCCTTGCAAGCTTAAAATCCATTATTTCGTCAACAAACCTCATGGAAGACGACCGGTTTACCATCCGAAGCAGCATCGTACAAGCCTTAAAAATCGGAGTTATTTTCGGTACTATCACGTGAGGGAAGGAATGCGTTAAAGTCTACGAACTGAGAAAAAATATCATTCTCCCCGCGGACAAGTAATGTCCCCTGGGACCGATAGTATCGGTAATCGAGGCACTAAACTACAAAGTTTTCAAGTGGCTATTCCACAAACTTCATCCACTTACGAGGAATTGCGAAACTGAAATTGAGAACTCAGCAGAGTTTCTAGAGAAATTAGGAGGAATTACAATTTCTACTGATGAAATCATGGTTTCCTTCGATGTCATTTCCCGCCTCACATCGATACCTCTAGATGTAGCAAACAGTGCACAGAAGACCTATTGATGTCCTATGATATAGACGTTCGCGCAACTGCTGTGCTTGGACTCATAGGCCTATGCTTGGAAACTAACCTCTCATTCAGCCAACAGTGTCATTAACAACTGAAAGGAACTCCTATGGGGTCCCCCATTTCTGTCTTTTTTTCGCCGAACTCACAATGCAAGAACTAGAGGCTACGGCTCTTCTATTAATTAACCCTAAATTGTGGCTGCGTTATGTGGATGGCAAGTTCGTTGTCGTTTAAAAGGACCAATTGGAAGCGCTCCACGACAATATAAACTTAACAATTCCGGGAATACGTTCACACTCGAGAAGAAAGTTGACAGTAAACTGCCTTTCCTGGATGTTCGCGTACAGCTAAAGACTGACGGAATGCTACGCACATCGGTTTACCGTAAACACACTTATGCCGAAATCATTTTACCTTACGAGAGCAATCGACAGTTCGACCGTCGATTTTGACGATGTCCACCGTGTGCCCCACAGACTGCATTGTGGGAGCAGAGACGGTGACTTGCGCAGGGGTTTATAGTGCGGGTAGACTTGCGCTGCATCTACCTACACTCTCTCCTCCTCCCCCGCCTGGGCCCGGTGTCAAGACAGAGTCAAGAAGACCGGAGACGGGGGAGGCCGCAGGTGGATGGCTCGGACGGATCCTCGCCTTGGCGCTCCACTCCGCACCCCCAGGTCCACACACCAATGACCAGGATTTTGACCACAAAACAATGGGGTGGAGACAGTGGTCCAGTTGTGCGACGAATGCCGACAACAGGGTCCGCCAGCGCACCCCGCAAATGTTGGCATTTGTTATTACGCAAAGATAACGCCTGCCAGAGTCCGATGTGGCCCCCGTGTTGGTCCAGCGCATCTAACACGTGGCCCGTTTTGAGGGCACAACGAGAGCAATCACCCAATCTCTCACAGAGTGCTGTCAACAGTCTGCTTAATCACGCAAAAACACATTGTTCAGCTGAAGAAGGCTATCGAGATTAACTTCGTTTCTTGTGGGAATTGTTTTCTAAGAATGGATACCCTAGAGATTTTGCACGCCGATGCATGAGGCAGAAGGAGTCAAAGAGAAAGAACCCAGGTAATCCAAATCAGACGTCCGAACCAAAAACTTGACGAACACTCCCTTACATTAAAAATGTGTCTGAACTCGTTGAAAGACACTTAAGGAAGCACCAAATCTAAGTGGCGCACCGACCGACGACTACTTTGCGCACTCAGCTCGTGCATCCTAAAGATAAGGTTAACTATCTCGACAAGAAAGAAGTCGCTTACAAGATCCCTTGCATTAACTGATCGTATAACACAGACCTTTTGCATGTTTATAGCAAGTCTTGGAATCCGCCGTAAAAAGCTCACGGCTTTTCATGTGTAGATAATCTGCTAAGATAACCTGAAGCCAAACTAGCCTCTGTTTGCTCTTACGCTGACATCAACATCTTTGCTTTTATCTGCCGTATTGTAGCATACTTATATAACTGAATGTAGCACTGGTTGTCGGTTTTACGTACGAAAATCGCCGCGCAAATTGAAGACTTGGTTGAGGAAAGTTGGTACAATTTTTTTCTAATTTTTAACTTCTAATTTTAGAACTTGCTGATCTTATTCAGCTCATCCGCCCATTCCTGAAACAAATCAGCAAGGCGAAGGCCGGCCGCATTGTGCGTACATTGGTGGACCTGTTTCTTGACTTGGAAGTAGGAACAGGACGAGAGATCCAGTTATGCCAGGAATGTATTGAGTGGGCTGCCAATGAGCGTAGGACATTTCTTAAGCAGGCCCTTGAGGCTCGTCTCATGGGGCTCTACTACGAAAACGGCCGTTATGAAGAGGCTCTTCAGCTGGGTGAGCATTATGCATTAGGGAACTTAGCACCTCCCATGCACTGGCAATGTTTTATACGCCTTTGCCTCATTTTTTGTGCCAAACTTGGTTTAAAATTGTTGATGGTACTTAAATTGAAAATAATACTTATTATGGGCTTGCAAACCTGATATGCCTGCGCATGGTCTCGCTGAAATTCACGCCCGGTATCATGTTTCCTTGGATCAAAATTTACTCCATTCACTTGCTGTGATCAATACTTTGAAAGTATGTATAGTTTTACGTGTTTACATTATATTCATTAAGAGGGATGACGACCTTTCTTTTGTTTCGACCACTTTGAAGGACGTTTGGTCCTAAATACCCACGGATGTGTGAGCTGCACATATTTTGCGTCAGGACATGTTTCTGTATATTATATAACACAGGCAACATTGAAATTCCTTCATATTTTTACCTTTTGTCAATTTTGTCAAACTTCCCAGTCTTCTGTGGTATATCAGGTGACCCTCTAAATGTTCCCTCACAATTGTATAGCCCTTTTATTTATCGAATCGGGCCTGGACTTCCAACCGTTTGACAGAAGTATCGCATAAATATGCCGTGATTCACCGAGTAAACCCTGAGAAACTGCCGTCTTTGGTATGTGGGATGAAGAATGGCCTTGGGCTGATGTTCTGGATATTTCAGTAATTGCCCAAAAGTCCAAACTCCAAAGTTTTTGGACGGTGAAATGTTTCATATATCAGAGTACAAAGCGATAAAGAAGTGTACCTATCCACCAAAAGGTCGAAAGCAGACATTTTAATTTACTGACATTTCCTCTGTCGTGTTCTTTAAGAAACCGAGTGTTGAGGTCCCCCGTAAGGATCGTTTTCCTTAAATCAACCGAATAAAACTCCAGTCTGTACAGGTAACTTACGAAATATTCTGGAACAAGTGTGCAATTTTATCAGTGATTCCCTTTGACCTGACCGGGAGCATTTGTCTGACATAAGCATCAAACGACCCTCATGGTCACGTATATGAGTATGACAAACTCTCCTGTTTACGACTACTTTGAAGGCGGACTATGTTTAACAAAATCAATCCAAAATTTAAGTGTTCTTCTCAAAAATTCGGTTCGTGGAAGTAGATAACGAATAATGTTAGTTACGCCAGCTTCTGCCACAGAACTCATGCTTTAACGACTGCGCTTGCCTGGTCTGCCAGCGCGGATGTCGCTGCATCACCTTGGCCGACGATCGCGCCTACGGGGGAGGGTGGTTGGTTTTGTAATTTTATTCAGCCACTAAAAAAATTTGCCCCGTCCGGTGTACCACGAGCCAAACTGTTCATGTACCACTGATGTAGGTCAATATTTAATGAATTTATGAGATTTTGTTGGTACTGTTTCGTTTTATCTCATCTGTATATTTCCTGACGTTTGGCATTGTTCCTCTTACAGGTAGTACTCTGCTTCGCGAACTGAAGAAACTCGATGACAAGATACTCCTGGTGGAAGTACAGTTAATGGAGAGCCAGGTCTACTACCGTGTAGGAAATTTGCAAAAGTCACGTGCTGCCCTTACTTCCTCTCGAACAACTGCCAACAGCATCTACTGCCCGCCTCGACTTCAGGCCTCCCTTGATCTGCTCTCGGGTAACTGTGTGATGTTATAACCTTGCGCCGTCACGTCTGGCCAGAGTATAAATACCCTGAACACATAACTTTGGACTGCACACTTTAAAGAATAGTTCAACTGGCAGCAACCCTTTGTCAGTCGCCTACCAAACTTGATAAGTAATGGAGCGCATGTCTTGTTGATCAAAATTGCCGGAAAAATTGGGCACCCTGGGCGAAACAGAGCGGTAGATGCTGAAGGTTGAAAATTAGCGTGTCGCTGCTTATGGATTCCCTCGTTATGAGAATGAGTATATCAGGGCATCAGTTTGAACTCATTCATATTGAAAATTTTCCTAAGAATAATTAGGCACTGGCCGAGCAACGTCGGAAGACAAAGAATTCCTGAAGAGTATATATTTTGTCTGTTTTGGCAAAATGAGTAGGTGGCATATTCATAGGCCGAAAATCCCTCAGGCAACACAATTACTGCCAGGAAAACTATAGTCTTAGTCTTCCTGCATATTAAAGTGGCCTTGGATCCACTCGTTGTGCTGTCTCCCAAAAAGATATGGCATGCCTTTTGCGATTCTGCCTGCTCGCTTCGGTGGTTTAGCCATAGTCAGTCGTCACTGACGTCCAGCATGATCGTTGTTGGACTCTAGGGCTGTGCAGTGTGGAATTCGTTTTTAACTACACGCAACCCCCAAAGAAGTTTTCCGAGGCCCGCTAATGACATTCTTGTGCATGACTTTCAGACAAGCATGCAGCGTATTTGACACTTAAATCTGTCGTGCGTGCTTTTGAAAATTTATTTGATCCCCTGAAGGGAAATGTATTCCCAGCCGAGGTTTAGTTGGTGGGACGCCTGAGAAAGTGGACGAATTTTTTTGACTCTCCGCCACCATCTGAGCCCCGGCAAGGCGGTTGCTGCTGGTCCGCGACCCCTTATCCATCCGACCCTGGAGCTTGCTTTTTTGCAGCTAACCTTCACAGGAGGCTGTTCCGCTGTCCGTCATCCGCGATCGCGCCGGGTAGCCGGCGGCCAAGTTGGCATGCTAAGACTGAGAGGCTAGACCTACAATATCCGAGTCAGAAACTCAAAGCTTGTGAGACGAAGACACGCAAGTTAACTGTACTCAGCCACAGCTATCGGAGAAATGTTGTGGAGATGGGCTGTCTGTGCCACGTTTGTCAGAGTGTTTGTTTTTGAATACACTTTTCGGCCGCCTGCTAAAACCGCGCTCGGAAAAGCGACTGCTTAAGCGGTATGGTCTTTTAGATCGACTTTCGGTGCCCTTCGTAGCGCTCTGATTGGCGATCACTTATAGTTACTCTTTCGGACATTATGACGAGGGCAGCCATGGACTGTGGCAGTTCACTGTTAATAACCACTTCAATTCACGCATTGTTTTCCCTTGATATCTTACATGTCGCTAAAATTTTTAGAAGAATCAGCAACATGAACCCCAGTGACTCCGTGTCAAGCTCCTACGTAGTTTGTTTGATTTGATCGTGACTGACACCCTGTATGGCCCAGCAACTAACGCGTTTTTTCTTAATCCCTCTTTATTGAAAAAATTATCCTGCTTGTAGGCTTCCGCCAATTAACTTTATTATTCTTGTTTATTAGGCATACTTCACGCTGCTGATGAACGCGATTTCAAAACCGCCTACTCCTACTTTTATGAGGCATTTGAAGGTTTTGATTCTATCGGCTCTCCGCGCGCGGTGGACGCTTTGACATATATGCTGTTGTCTAAAATCATGACCAAATGGTTTGTTCCGCGTCCCATTCATAATTGTCCCCCTAAAATAATTTTTGGCTTCAGAATTTCTGGATAACCTTCTGTCGAATATTTTCTGCCAGATAGTTTTTTTTATATGATCTGAGGCGAATGCTCACATTCCAGGTGTATGCATGGATGGGGAGAACGAAGTTCATTCGATCTCCGGAACCAGTTCTTTATTCGCCTGAGCTTTCGAACTCCTACAGGAGTCCATCGTCAGAGACAAAAGTGACAACAGAACAAGCAAAAGTTATAGAAGGTATGGACCAGCCACACGTGAGTGACGCCAGTCCGGAGGTGACTACGCAGGACTTCGTATGCCGGCGCCAGATCAATACATCGGTTGACTTAGTTCTCATCTTGGGCGCAAACTTCAATCATTTCTCAGCTTCTGGGGTTGGCGACTGTTTTCGTGGTTGTGAAGTTAAAATCATGAACCGTTGCGTAGACGTGGACAGCCAATTACTTAACTTCACAGCCATGAAGATAATCGTCTACGCCAGAAACAAAGCAAGCCGTGAATTGATTGAAGTCAGGACCCGGATGAGAACTCAATCGATGTGTCAATTGTGCGCCGGCGTATAGAGCTCTGCGCCGTCACTTCCAGACTGGCGTCACCGGTGTTTGATTGGCTCATACCACCTATAACTGTTGCTTTCTCTGTTGCCGCTTACATTTCTGACGATGAACTCTTTTACGAGTTTGAAAATCCAGACGAATAAAGAACTGGTTCCGACGATCGTACAACTTTCTTCTTGATAGCTTAGATTTTATATGCAGTGACGCTGGCCTGGTTGCGTAGTATAGTTACTCGGATGCTTGTATTCCTCTTGTTATTGTGCCACACCAACCCATTTTCGCCATTCAAATAATCGTTTTCACAATGACTGAATACCACATTTTAATTTTTGAGTGTATAGAGCTTGACAAAATACTTAGTTGAGTTTGGATTCGAACGGTACCTGGCAGGTCTCCAGTTTCCACAGCCGGACAAACTGTTTTATTGAACTATTTTTATTTATAGTCATACCATACCCATGCCTTGCTTCACAATCTGACCCCATTGTTCCTGTGCGTCCAGCTCATACCTCTCTTACGAGCGGCGCCTTTATTTAGTTTGCTGTCATTTCTAAAGTCAGTCAACCTCATTCGGCGTTGGTGCATTGTCTGACACCCTATTTGCAAGGTCATTTTAAACATTCGCAATCTTGCCTTTTCTCCGACCAAGTGCAATAGTCCACTTATTTTCTTCGTAGACGGTATTAGCTACAGAAAACCTATAAAGCCCCATTGGTTACTGCTTAGCATGGTGAGGGCGCTGTGAAAACCATCCGTCGAATGCTCAGGTATCACTGCTCTATTGGCCGCGTCAGTTTGTCCTCTCAAACTACAAGCCGATATTTGTGGTCCGTACACTTTGACGCCAGTTTATGCAGCAGATACCTTTCCGGTATGAAACTCCGCCCTAACCTCGAACTTAGCAGGCCTCACTTGCTTGCATGTTTTTAGTGAAATCTGAGTCGGGGTATATAAATGGCAACCATTTGCTCCAAATTTGCTAGTCAATCTCGTCAACCTCTTATCATTGACATGATAGAGTCGCTAAACGGCGTGCCTACCAACTCTGCTTAGACATTTTTATTTTAAAACCAATGATTTTGTTGAAAGGACTACGGGGAATTTCAATTCGGTCCGTTTTAATACACAATGCTTTCGATACAATATAGTGGACTCCCGGACTACCAATAATTTGACCGACATCTCTAACAACGTTGCTAATAAGAAGTATTCTTGCGTGACGTTGCGATAGGAAGAAGCATAGGTTTTAATCGCACGCTACTTCATACGCCATAACATCCTTGACTTGCCATCGCGGACTTTTTTAAATACCTATCACGCTTTACCAAAAAAGACTTTATTACGTATTTTTTCATAATTTTTGAGTGCCTATAGAATATCATTGAATTTTCTTGCGGGAAATTAGCAAAGAATGCACATTTTAGTGATCTTAACCAAAAGCATGTTCACTGCATGTTCGGTGTTTTAAAGCAGTTACTGATATGGTTTTAAGAGTTCTGCAGTCCTGCACTTTTTTTAGCATCCCATCTATATTTAAGATTTCCAAGGTCATAGTACGCATAAATGTGAACCTGAACCTCAGAAAGTCACTAAACTGGAATTTTAAAACCCCATATAGCACCGTTTTAACTACTAATTTAAAGAGAGCAAAGTTCCCTGAAAAGCTACTACAAAATGATCTACTTGTGAATTGCTTGTTGGGACAAAATCTATGCCACATATAATCGAACAGTATTGTCGCCAAAACGAGCAGACTGGAACGGCCAGTTTTTACTGGGTCGCAACTCTCCATCTGTCCGCTGTCATCGGCAATACTGAGAATCACATTGAAGTATCGGTCACCATCCCGTCCTCATCGCAGTACAAACTACGGGCTGTCCCGTTTTGCCTTGGATATCTAGTCCAAAGTCCTATCAGGCGGTCTATTTGGAGGTAAACAATAAAACGTCGACAAGGTTCTCGTACTACGGCGTATGAATTAGCTTTGGCTTACACCTGGTGTTTAGCGACACATGCAATTTCTCCTTGGCAGCAAAGTTAGGGACACCGGTAGCGCTTTGCAAGTCTTCCTCACTGAGTGTATGTCGAAGTAAGAAATAGTTTTTTTGCGCAGCAGCGTTAAAAAAAAATGAAATTCAGTCCGTATTCGAATAAAACATGTTGAGTAGGAATTTGCGACGCTGTGAATGACTGCATCGGGTTTTTTTTAGATTAAGCCTTTGAAAGCGAGTACGAAGCCGACTACCACAAGTCAGCTGCAAAACTAGGAATGCCACATAATTGTGGGACCGAAATCCACGGAGCGTTGAACATAGGGCTTAAATGGATTTGCGGTAATGATTAGCCCGTACGGAATGTGATACTGCTTTGCAGTAAAACACTAAATGATCTGCTACAATCAGCTGCGAAAAACTGCCGCCCGACAATTCCTGTTGAGTAAATCCCTTGTCTGCCACAGTTTGCGCTATGTTTTCCAACTGCTTTATCTGAGTCACTTTTTTCAGTTTGTTTAATCCATACTTCCGACTTCTCATTTTAAAAAGCCCGGAAGAAGTGCCAGTGATCCTCTCGAGCAAACTGGCTTCTCCGTACAACCAGCGACCGGTCGAGGCGATGCGAGAGGTGGCACTAACAGCTAAAGATCGCTCCCTTGCCGAATTTTTGAGGGTGTGTATTTTTTTTAACGTGGAGAGCCTGTGCTTGTTTTATTTCTGCCCATTCATTTGTTGCTCTTTTTTGTCGTGAGTGTATGCTGCATTCGATTCGACTCTTAACTTGCCGCTTGATAGTGGTGAGCACAGAATGTCGGTATAAGGCCTTCATACTTTTACTACCTGTTTTATTTAATTCATTTTCATTACACAGCTCAGTCCATAAATTTCCTCCGATAAAAGTAGCGAGGCGCTTGTCGCCTAGTACTTGCAACACGCGGCTGTTATTCCGGCTGACCTAAATTGTAAATGTTTTATGTCCTCCCTTAGGTTTGTGTTTACATCTGCCTCTATCCTTCGCTTCATCTGAGTAGTCTCCTTTTAGTTGCGTGAAACTTACAAGACGGAATTACTTGGTGATCCTGTGATCTCACAACATCTCACCTCCTTCTATGACACGCTTCTCGGCCAGAACTTGACCAAACTAATTGAGCCATACTCCCGCGTACAGATTGATCACATTGCCAAGCTTATTAATTTGCCTTTGGTATGTTCTGGTTACATTTTTACCGCTGTGAAAATCAGCGTCTGTCTGTGTCTTTTTGGCGTCATCCTACGTCTATACTCTCACCAATTCAAAATTAATGACGTCTGTGCACCCTCGTCTGGGTCGTTAGCGTTTTGTTCTCAATGTAAGACCCCTTACATAGTCAATTCCTGTTTGTGTTCAAGCGGATTTTTCTTATTTGGAACCGTTATTGCATTGGAGTGCTTTCGGTACTCTCTGACATACGATTGCCATGATGGAAACCATACAAGTCTGTAACCGTAACGTCCAGGAGGCCCCAAGTAAAATTTTGATTTCAAGAACGTAGGTAACCTTTTTGCGCATTAGTCTGCCAAGCGTGCAACTTGCCAAAGCGTCTCATCTGTATAAGGGAAACTTTTCAGTAGGGCTAGTAACAGAAGAAATCAATTCACTGACTTAGGAACCTTTAAAAGATTTCCATTACAGTGTCGACCACATTTGCGCTCCCAGACTCCCTAATCCCCAGCTTCGATTCCTTTTGCCCTTTTTCACCTGCCTGTTCACATTACGAAGGCTCCGTCAACAGTTAAAGTATCAGGATGTTTTTCTTGAACCCTAGTCAAGACCCTATCTGAGTTTAACTAATTTCTTAGCAATTTACATTCATCTGTTTGCGTGTACGCACTAAAGCAGCCCCAAAATAAGTTTGCGAAGCATCTCTCAAATTGTTTTCTCGAGTATGAAAGTTGCATTACCACAAAAATATGATACAATATGATGCTGATGACAACCATATCTTCTCTTTCAGGAAAACGTCGAAAAGAAGTTGTCCCAAATGATTCTGGACAAACAGCTGAACGGTACTTTCGTGCTCTTATATATGCTAACTTGACGTCAGGTGTTTGATGTTGTACGGTCCGCATCCTTGTCATTGGTTGTACGGTAATGAGTTTGTTGCCTTATCGTTTATTAGGCACTTCTGGCGGTATTTTTTGGTGTGCTAAAGTTCGCCGTTTTTGAGTGACTTTCGCCCAAGGGATTTTTCTCCACCTACCGGCTATTAACAGGCAGCCAATTTATGGCGTCAACTGTGCCGACCAACAGTTAGGCTTACAAATGTTGCATAACCTACCATACTGACCTCCGTCTTTCAATGAATGTTCCCGAAGTTTAAGTGTTTGACCTCATTACTACCTCACAGCCCGACAACTAATGCTAGAACCTATCGACAGTTTGCAAAATATTAACGAAGAGGCCAACAGAACGGATACCACGTTCTTCAAAAAATTACAGTAGATGTACTATCTCATGAAAGATAAACCAAGGTTCTGGAATCTGTTTCTGATTCGAAAATATTACCTAAGCGAGGTTTTAGCATCGATTATCAATAAGCATAACCCGCAAACATGACAGACACGTCAGAATGCCGCCTTTTGAACGACATTCTTTCCGGCCGCCTGCATAAGCTACAATCTGTAAGAAGGTAACTAAGTATGTGGTGTGAATTTTTCCTACCAATTTTAAATGCCCTCATAAATTCAAGTATATTGCGTGGAAAACATGCACAAAAGTACTCTTTCCTGTGATCTTTTGGTAGCGAATTGCGTCTTAATATTTTATATTTGAAGAAGAAGCACCCTTCTATTCGGAATTTTTCCAATTGTGAGATTTTTAAGTTCGTGAAACGTCCTCTTATACAGCAGCGCATCAGCACCATTTTTAATGTCGCTTCCAAACTTGGCAACGTGATGCACATCCATTGCAAAATTTTATGAGCCCTATATGATGTCTTCTTAATAGCGTATAAAAATTTATGCTTTTCCGTACACAAGAAGTGTGCAGCTTGTAGCTTGAAAACCCTGAATGCATGCGTAATGGCAAATCGAGTTCAAATTCATTATAGAATTGAAAAAGTCCAAGACCGAACGACACTCTTCCCTCAAGTACAAAATTTAAAGACGTAATTTTCCGCCAAATGAGTACAAGGGATATTTTTGTTGATGCCTTCCATAAAATGTATTTGAATTTAAAAGGACATCAAAAGTCGGTGGAAAAATTCACACTGCTTAAATAGTCGCTTTTCAGAGTATATTTTTTGCTGGCGGCCGGAAAGAAGATTATCTAGGAGGCGGCATCCCGACGTGATTGAGGCATCTTGGGATTATGCCGCACTATTCTTAGCATTACAACCCTACTTAGGTACACTTTTCGAATCGAAAACATTCCAGAATTTCAGTTAGCATCTCATGAGATAGCACATATACCGTACTCTCATTGAAGATATACTGTCCCCGGAAAGAAAACAGGGACTGTAAACACATGACTCCACAGACGAACCAGGCCGGCTTGAATTAATCAAAAGTCATTCTCACCATGAGTCAGGAGAGTAATACAATCAGTTATACGAGGCCGCTCTCAGAATTTCCTTGCAGGCGCAGGCTGACCCATAGTCACTGCCATCACACAGTGACTTTTTGTTGTTCGGATTTTTTAGTGATGTAGACCACTAACAGTTATGCAAGCTTCATTGAAACACTTTGCAATGAAGTCTGCTATGCCAGCATCAGCAAACCGTGGCCCTTGCGGCCTGGTATGCGCTGGCAGTTCTCTGACTCCTGGTTCCCTGTCGGCAGATGCGCTTTCGTTCCGGTTAGGTGTATGGGTCATGAGCATGGCTGCCCAGTCGCCCTCCTGACCCGTCGTGATGTTGTTGTTTTTGGTTAAAATCCTGGTCAATCGTTGTGTGGGTCAGGAAGTGGAGCGCCAAGGTGCAAGCTCGGCTGCGCCCTCCACCTGCGTCCTCCCCGTCTCCGGTCTTTTTGACTACCTGGACACTGGGCCCAGGTGGAGGAGGAAAGTGTGCGGCAGATGCTACGCAAGTCACCATGCCTGGCTCAGCTTACTGTGGAGCACATGGTGGACATCGTCGGATGCGACGATTGAACTGTCATGCAAGCTTCATTGGAACATTTTAAGATGAAGTGGTATCCTATAGTGACCTGAGCTTTCTCGGATGTTGCGGGCCATAAAAACCTCTGCTCACAAAAAATAATTAAGTGTCTAATTACGCCTCCGCTCCCATGCTTATACTATTTCGTCATCCGAACTGCATTCAAAAAGTGCTCCAGAAAGGGACCATCTCTTCAGTTGAAATCCTCTACAAAATCTGTCAGAACTCTCCTACCTTTCTGTGCAATTTACTTCTCTGCACGAGCAGTACCCTCAAACCTCAATGCGGGGATAGACATTTAATTTTCCTTGATTTAACCTCAAGTTACCCTAACTGTTGGTCTGCCGCCCTGGTTCCATAAGGCTGTCAGCCACTTTAATGTTTGACTGAATAAATACGCCTTGATTAACTTTAAAGGTTCCTAGTGATGGGCTTTTAATACTTTTTGTTTTTTTTCCATTCGGACAATGCCTAATCGGTTTTGCCATCCTTCCACAAGTCATTTCGGCTTACTGCTTTACCTACCCGCGGCTAACAGATTTTTCCTTCACTCTAGGCATTCTTGATCAAGGAAGTGGAATGCTCGTTCTTCGTGATGAACCCTACGATAGCCGAGATTACAAAGTTGCGCTGGACACTGTCCATTCTCTCAGTTCAGTGCTGGATTTATTATTCCAAAAGGCGAAAAAGTTGGCATAATTTGTGACCAATGTGTGCAGTCTTAATTCTCAATCCACATTACAAAAAGTCTAAACTGTGTGCCCGTTTTGCCCATAATCGTTTTGTGTATACGTCTGACGACATCGATGAGGAGCAGTCGTTTCCGCGTGCATATGTAAACTGAACTTTCCGAGTTCTACATGGGAAGGGCCTAATATGATCACTTGCTCGTTTACTTTAATGCCTATTTCGCCCACAAAATAGAGACGGACCCTGAGTCCAAAGTAGTGGGGAATTATTTCCTGTGGCTGCGGCGGTGGTGGTGCTAAGGTAGGGTGGCGCAGTAATTCGAGAAGAGAAGCAAGATCGAACCTGTCAGAATCAGATTAATCTTTACTAATATTTTTTGCTTTTTCGGCATGATCGTTACCCCACTTTCTGCTTGGGCCCCTACTAGATGGTATTTGTAAGATTTACGAGGCCGAATTTGCAGATTGAATAATTGGGACCGTGACAACCACTTGGTAATTTAGTTCATAGAATTCTCATGCCGCTCTCGTGCATTGCGCATGCATAGCTTATGCAGTTTGTGGCACCGTCCTAGAGATGCGATGTGTTATCATGCTTAGGGAATTACGTAGCCTCATTGCCGGTCTCTAGGCACATCATGCATTCGAAGTTCTATCTGGGCTGTGTGGAATGTTGGTAGAAGTGAGCTTTGGATAATCCGCAACAGAGTTTTTAGCGCCTACTTGATCGCATACGCATTCATGGGGATCTGTGGTAGGCAGCCGCCGGTCGCACCGCACCATCACGCCTTCCTCGCCTGCACCACACAACGCAAAACACTCCCACATAAGGCTCCGACTGCAACCTTACTGGAGATCACAGGGCAGGTCGAGCACTTTATGTCGAATTCGTCTGTTCACCGCTCAGATTTCGACAACTGGCTCAGTGCTTGGAAGAGCTACGACGAGCGACGAAGATACCGTGGGAACGCGAAAGTGCCATCTGCGGAACGTCATCTATCCCACTGCTCCGGACGCCAAAATCAGGACTGGTTTGACGGCGACGGCTTAGATTTCAACAGCCTACTCACTGAGAAGAATAGGTTGTACAGTGCCCATGTTGACCTCATGACTGCCGCAAACAGGGCGGCCCTCTTCAAAAGTCGTTGCCTGCTGCATCACTGCTGCGGCAGATGTAAAATGCGTAGGTGCATTGCAAGGTGAAGGATATCCAAATGTACGCAGGTCACAATGGTAGTAATAACTGTTGGTCTCCGTCACGGAGGTTTACAGAACCGCACCAGAAGAACTACTCGGCTACTCAGTTTCGACGGAACTTAACCCACGGAGAAATCGCAATGCTGAAGCTCTGAGCTGAGCAATTCACAACTGCTCTCAGCCGCCCATATATTGTCTCTGACACCAGTCGGCTGCCCAAGTGAAAGCGAACGATAAAGTGGACCTCCGGACTTCCCTCGCAGAAACCATTAAAATCGGGCGACAAACCCCCAGCGAAAAGACACCGGGCTTAGACTCAATCCCGGCCGGGGTCTGCAAGCACGGCGATCCCCGGCTGATGAACAAACTCACAAAAATATTTCAGATTTGGCGTTAAGGACAAGTTCCCCAGGACTTCAAGAACGCGACTGTCCTCCATCCTTACTACTGGAAAGAAGGACGGTAACTGTTTTTGACATCTCGCCGTTCAGCGCCGTCGAGAAGGTCTTCGTCCGCATCCTTCTTAATCGTCTCAACGATCGTCTGGAGCATGAACTTCTCCCGAAAGGCCGGTGTGGATTACAACGACACCGCGTAACCACCATCGCGACCTTGGCGGTTTGAAAATTGCAAGAGAATTTCCAGGAAGTTCATACCAACCTCTACACTAACCCCTTTGACCTGACGATGACATTCGACGCAGTGAGCTTCGAAGAACTCTCAAAAATCTTGCAGAAATTCGGTTGTTATTAGCGGTTCCGTCACATGGTTCGTCCGTTATAAGACGCGATAATTTCTGGGTGATGCGCAGTGGGACAATCTCAGAAGTATTCGCAGTGACCAATGGAGTTGGACAGGGTTGTGTACTCTCTCCTACCATCTTCAGTCTCGTGATCTTTGCCTCGTCGGACGCCGGCGGTGATGCGCACCCCAGGATTAACATGGTCTACAGGACCGACGGTCGGTTTCTCAACACTCGATGGGTGCACGCATCCACGCGGACGTCAACAACCAGTGCCCTTAAACTACTCGCTAATGACTCCGCGCCTACTAATAACAGCAGGAGCAGCCATGAAAAGAAGCGCTGAACTCTTCTTCTACGACCGCGCAAATTTCGGACTGACAAACGGTACGATCCCAGTTCCCTCCGGAGAGTATAGGACCTGTTGCCGATACCCTTCATTGCTTTTTCTGGCGTCTTTATTAAAGGTCCGCCGCATGAAACCTGCTTACTTTTGCATCAAGCGGTTTTCAGATGCGTTGATTTGCAGCCACTCGATTGATTTCAGCTCGAACATACATGCGTTCCCACAGTCACAGTTGCCCATGCGCCATTTGAACATACAACCCACGGCGAATGCAACCTAGACCACTGGGCAGACCGCCCCTCGCAAATGCGACCTACACCAGTTGAGGTTGCTCCACAAACCTGGTAAAGTAGCTGTCACTTGTCACAAACTCTCTCTCCGGTATGATCTAACACAAGGCATGTCCTGGCCTCGCCGTCTGAGGGTTCTTTATATAAGCAATCTCTCCTGGTGACTTCTGTCTTACCCCGCAACTCGGAATTCGGCCTGATGGTTGCAGCGCTCTGAATGCTTCTGTTGCTTGGACGCTACAAACCGGAGGCGGCAAGACAGGATTCCTGACACAGAGGTCCTCGAAAAAATCGGAACTTACAGCATTCATCTCCTCATTAGGTAAATTGAATCGTGCTGCGGGGGCCACCACGCGTGGCTGGTTGACGAGCGCCTACCCAATCGATTCTTCTACAAAGATGTAGCTGCGAATGTTTGCCGACAAAGCGGACTAAACGAAACAGCTGTTAATCAATCTGAAGACCTAGTAGGACGTAACTCAAGATCGACCGGTCTGGAAAATAGCTGTGAAGGCAGGAGCAGGAACATAAGAAGCTAGGAGGATCGCCGCAGTCCAAGATAAAAGACCACTCCGTAAGTCTCAAGCGTCTCCGACCCAGAACGCTAACACCTGACCCACTCCAAAATGCCTACGCAACTAACGGACATTCTGCACACTGATCGGTCCCGTTGAATGTCCAAATCTAGTGCAACGGCAACCCGGCAGTTCCACCAGCTGCATCTGCAAACGCCCACGCCCCATTTTCCACCGCTTCCACGAAAACAACCAACATAACTTCTGATGATGATCACGCTCCTTATGTCCCGATGCCTTGGCCGAAGTCTTTCACCACCACCACCATCACTCCCGTCACGACCCCCGCAATGACGCTCATCATCTCTGACTACCACAACCAGTGGGAACACCAGACTCCACGTCAGCCTCAACACTTAACATCACTGTCCTCACCACCAGTAGTGTGCACTTGACCCCAAACTGTCTTCGTTGTGATCTCATCTTCATCTCACACATTGACCTCGTCGGTCACTTGCGAATCCATCGCAACAAGACCAGCGCACAAGCGTCCGGGGCCCCGGCGTACACTCTTCGCATCCGTCTCCACTGCCCGCACTGCCCATGCAAACTCATACACTTCATGGGCTTTTTCGGCAACATGCGCGTAAACGCCAACAGAATCCATTGCCATATGGACATGTCAAGCATACCCTACACACCTCGCAACTCTCCCGCCTCTAGCACCATCAACTCCTCCACCAGCGCGACAACTGTTGGCAGCATCGCCACCGCAACAGACCCAGAAGCTCCCAACATATTTTACTCGCGATGACATCGCAAATGTACGTCGCGCGTAGGGCTGGTCAGTCACTTGCGAAGCCCTCGCGCAGGGACTGCCAGTTAGTGTCTGGAATACCAACATGCACCCGCTCTACCCGCCACAGCTGCCCACACTGTCCACACACTCGGCTGCTGCATGGGTCTGTTTGGCCGCATATGTATCCACGGAACTCTGCGCTAAAAGTCGGCCGGTCGATTCACCTCAAAACATACAGTGAGTGACTGATCTCATGAAATGCTAGCCGAAATTCTGAAATACGTTTTCGATCAGGAAGGGTTACTTAGGCGCGGTTGCAATATTGATTATTGTGCGACATAATCCTATAATTTCGAACTCGCCAGTGCGTCGGCTTTTGAATGCACTCCTTTTAAATCCCCGGTTGAAACCGCGCTTGTTAATAAGACAACTTCTTAAGTGGTATGTGTTCTTCACATCGATTTTCGATGGCCCTGTAAATCCAGATATATCCTATGGATACCATGTACAAAATAAGCTTTCTTTTACTCATTTGGTAGCAATCATGTCGTCTTCACATTTTATACTCCGAGGACGGATGTATTTGGCTTTCGTAAAGTGTTTAATTATGAGACTTTTTAAGACTATGTAATACACATTCATACGACATCATGCCTGTCCGTTTATTAGTATTCCTCGTATGGAACATAGTTCGCATCCATCGCAAGATTTTATGAACTCTTACTGGTCTCTTTTAAAAGGTATGAAGGAATATATAATTTTTAGCGGAAAGTATACATCTTGTAGACTGAAATCTCTAAACGCTAATGTAACGGCTGATCTGATTCAAAATTATTTGAAAAGTGGGAAAATTTTCCAAAACCCGAATATGCTGTTTTCGCTAATATAAAGTGCAGAGATGACATGATCTTCCACCAAATGTGTAAAACAGAGCATACCTTCCCGCATTTTTTGTATAAAATATGTTTGAATTTAAAGGGCCGTTGAAAATCAATGTGATAAATGCACACTACTTAAGTGGCAATCTCTTACCAGGTGCGGTTTTTACGGGCGGTTAGAGGAAGCGCACTAAAAAGCTGCCATCTTGTCACGCACGAGTCTGTCACGGTGGGCTAAAAGCCGCGGCTTGGAAACCTGCCAACTTGCGGGATGACACGGTCTTCCTCTAAGGATGGAGAGCCAGGCTGCAAAGGCTCCGTCTTAATGTGGTTATTATGGCGTTCCCTCTCATTTGGAAGCCGAGCATCCCCTTTGTTGTTTGCGTGAAATCGCAGAGCTTTGTGTGCGGACTAGAGGGTGTAGTGGCACGTCTAATTTCCGATTTACGTCGTGACAGCCAGCTACACCCGATCCTGCTCCTGGTCTTCATTACCTTGTCTTGACATCGGACTCAGGTAGGCGAGGGAGGAGAGTGGATATCAAACTTCATGGGACTAGGACCCGGCTAGCCACACTGAAGTTCTCTTCCAACGGAGTGCTTAAGACCTGGGGCGCGGATGCTGTTCTATTCACATGTGCATAAGCATTTAGGCAGAAACCGGATCATTTTTACAATACGCAAAATAATGCGCTCCGAATGACGGCGTCTTGGCGTCTTGTTTCAGGAATTTATTATCATTGCAGTGCTACTGCACATGTTTCAGAAACGTCAGGCTCCCTGAACATCATTACTGTCGTTTACATGGGCGCTTGGGGACGGATTATAGCGTCTCACATCTTCCGTCTCTTGCACCAAGACCACGCCTATTTGGCCTCGAGGATTGTCAATCACAGGCGCATACAAAGTTCACTGTCACCCAATAAAATGACCATCGGGCCCAAAGCCGGTTGTGTGTCGGGGACCATGACCTCCACTGAGTATCTTAACAGAATGCAGTACTCCTGCCGGTGCGTTCCTAATTCACCTTTAAAGCTGGACTGGGTCGTGATTATCGTGGTACTCTGAGTACACTCCCAACTTAAATTGCCGCAAGATAACATCGTACTACATCCTCTGTAGCAAACTTGCGCTGAAAATGATAAAAGTTCTTTTTGCCAACAAATTCAGCCGGTGTCACTGACGCTTAAAATCATCCGTCTATATGTAAACTTTTGAAATTTATTTGTGCTTGTTGGATGCCCCATACTCGAATTTTTATATATTTCCTTTGCAGATAGTTAAGACTGGGTCCAGTTTAGTCTATACGAGGAAAACGCGAGCAAGAATACAACAGACAAGTTGATAAGGGAAGATCGAAAATGTAAAACGCAAATAGCAAAAATCTTACAGATAGCCGAATGATTACAATGTTATCGGCGCCCTCAGAGATATATGTGCACACTAGCTGTATGTGTGTATGTAAGCATTTGAAGGGTTAGAGACAGAGCAATTGATGGCCCTATTTATGTACAATGCTTTCGCAGATTCGCACTCAAACTAAAGTTGCAGACATTTACAATGTCCTAGGGACACAGTACAATCGTAAGTATTAGGAAGCGCATCCGTTGACTGTAAGTCGGTACGGAAAGGTGGTGTATAACAAAGCGTTTTTCAGAGCTGGCTGTGAGTAGTCATGTTCTAAGAGCCGGCTTCTGCCGAAAATCAAGTGAACAAATTTTCTTTTAAACACGCAAATTGCGTCGATCGTCACCATCTCACTTGGACGCCGGATCCGTGGTCGGACAACCGGCTGGCTGAATGAAAACTTCATACGGTCTAGCCGCGTGCGTTCACTCTTGGCTTTGTAAGGATGACCGCGTAATTTGTTTGTACGGGCAAACTCAAAACGTTCTTCATTTTCAGTGAGCAACCTTGACCATTGACAATCCGGAATATCCAGAGTAGACTGCAGTTTAGCTGCCTATAAGAGAGGGGGAGTAGTCCAAGCACATTCAACCTCTCACGGTAAGACAAGTGCTTTAGACCGTCGACTATCCTCTTTGCTTTGCGTTGCACCTGTCCGAGTGAGTCAATATCCCTCCTCATTTATGGTGAAGCTGCTGTCATTTCATACTCCAGATAGGGCCTGAAAAAGACACCAAAGTCTTTGGAAGAGTTCTGGAGGGCATATTTTAAGTACACGGTTGATACAGTGTAAAGTATTAGTTGCCTTCTAGACTATCATAATGCAGTTTTCTGGTGACATTCGATTTATGGTCGTCCATACACCCATATCTCTGTCTTTCTACAGTTTCTAACGCCGTCCGTTAAAATAGTACTGATGTTTGAGAGAAGCACTTTAGTCCGAATATAGATGAATGACCGTTAAACTTAAAAAGCCATTTGTTTGACCAAACACTCAGTTTGTCTGTCTGACAACAACTTCCTTAAGTCAGCAGTGCACTTGAATTTACTCCATATTTTAACATTGTTTGCGAACACGAGAGCAGCGCAATCTATTTTGTGGATGCGGTCATTGACACAAATCAAGAAGAGCGGTGGTCCTAAAACAGAACTCTGTTGGACAGCAATTTCCATTTTTATGCACTCCGAGGTAGATTTACCAACGACGCTGTATGTACTCTGGGGGCAGATAACTCCTGATCCATTTGAACATTCTTCCTCGTATTCCTACCTTCAAGACCTCTGAAAGAATTCTATTAAAGGCCTTCTTGAAGTCAAAAATATGAAATCTACTGGACAAACCCTATCTGTGGCTTTTGTCCATTTCTTGTGCGAGTAAAAATTCTCGCGTGGCAAGAACGTCCTGAACGAAAGCCATTCTGGACATCGCAGGATATTTGTTTTTTTTTCAGGCATCCAATTAAATGTCTGTTGATAGTGAGGTCCATGATTTTACACGCGATGTATGTCAGACTGGCAGGACGATTATTTCCTCAGCCAAGTTGTCAACCACCTTTGGGAATCAGAGTAATGAATGCACACTTATATTCTTCCGGGAGTTCGCCGTCTTCAAATTACTTTTGAAATGGTGTAGACAGTGGTTCGCCTACTTTTTTAGTAGGTTATCGAAGTGCTAGTTCAGGAATTCTATCGGGACCAGGCGATTTGGTAGGCTTCATTTGGAGTAGTTCGGTCCTAACAATGGCCAGCGTAAATTGTAATTCCCAGATTGAGGAGGGTGTGGAGGGAGAAAAGGTAGGAAGGGAACATTGGTTGGAGGACGATTGGATGGGTGAAAAAATAGGTTCCCTGATGAAGACGGACTTAATTAACTAGGTAGGAGGGACGCTTTAACCTGGTCGTCAGTCTCCAGTGTTTCGTCCACAGACCCAAGTGCAGGGTTTAGTTCCTGAGTCCCTCGATTACTCCGCATGTAACTGTGTAGAATTTCGGTATGATACAACGAATTCTGCAGTTTGTTCAGTTCGAACTTCCTTCGCAGCTTGGTAGCCTCACTTTTACAGATGATTTGTTGTTGCTTGTTTTCCGGTTAGTGCTATTCGCAGCCGTTTAGTCCATAACGCCTCCAAAAGCGATTTCTTTTCTGGAAGAAGCTTGCAAGTTCGAGTTTGCCTACTTCGGGCAGTTTGCAGTGGTCTTTCTTCTGAGAAGATAGTTAACCCTGCCAACCCCTGGCCACACCTTGTTGGTGAAATGAAAGAAATTTGAAGAAATTTTGGAGGACCTCCTAATCTTGCAGGTGACCACTTCTGCATTGCAAAGTGCTAAATTAGTCAAGATATACCCTATATCACTCATAAAGTACCAGGAATCTTCATATTGTGGGCAGTGGTTATATCTCGAAATAAGCTGATTAAGGTGCTTTGTTTAAGTGGGCCAATTGGACGCCATTGATATTTTGCTGTGTCTGGGGTAAGCGTTGCGGTTCTCTCGTCCTGTGATTGTTTATGACATATTAACAAGTAATTCGGCGTCTATTTTGTGTCTGATACTTCTTTATTTTCCAAGTTATGCCATTTAGGGTATTCGTTATGCTTATGAAGGTGTAGTAACATATGTATTAGTATAATTTCACTTATGATTTTGCGAGCAATGTTTAAAGTACAAATATTTGTTGTCCTTGAGTAGTTATTCGTTGCTATGAAGCGTAAGTATTACGGCTTTCACCGAAGCACTATATCCAAGCGGCTGTTGCGCCAGAGGCGAGCATATTATGCTGCTATGGAGGAGCAACCCTTCGCATCAACGTCTTTGGTTGCAAATGATTCACCGGAATTGCAAATGTCCGAACTAATGCCGGAAGTTTCAACGGGTAGGAGTTGTATGTGCCTTATTTACTGGAATACATAGAACTGCCTGTAGTGGCTGGGACCGTGGACACAGTGGAAGGCAGATGCTTGACGACGGATTTGCGCGAATTCTGTTTGAGGGCGAAATTGTCGTTGACCACAGCAAAGGATTTGTTTTAAGTGCTGCGGCACTATCATCCGGAGCTACCCATCGACCCAAGGACGCTACTGCAGACGCTTCGAACTTGCGTTAGCAAGTCCCTGAAGAGAGGAAAATACGTTCACCTGGGTCTCGAACGCGGCCTACTCGACGAATTGCGCCTTTGCCCACTAACGGGCATTCCTGAAGTGCACGTTCAACTGCACATTGACGGAATGAAAGTCTTTAAAGCGTCTGCTCAGTGCTTGTGGCCGATCCTTGCTCGTGTTAACCTGTCGAAAGTTGTGTGGTCGACAAGATAAAGATTCCCAATCAAAAGTCAGGGAAGACGGTTTGAGATGGACAAACTTTACTGCTTGCAAAGCGTGTACACAAAGGCTGTGTGGGCAGTCGCCGCAAGCGCGCTCCAAGCAAGCTGTTGTCTGCGTCCGCCCTTGCGCCCTTTGTTGTCTCCACGTCCGCCAGCCAATCAGAGTGGGGACAGCGTTGATTGGCTTCGAGCACTCGCGCGTCCCTGGAGCGTATCGATACGGAGTGTGAGGCGGACAGGACAGCAGCGTGACAAAGGCGGAAGGCAAGGAGACGCGAACCGCCACAGTACCCCCCGGCTAGACCGAAGGTGGCGCGTAGCGGCGCCAAAGGAACTGTTGATGTCTAAAAAACATGAGTAACGAAACGGTCAGGAAAGTGAACATGGCGTCCACTACGGGTGATATATACAGGGGGCACAGGATTAGAGTGAGTATTGCTCGCGGTTACAGTGTTGTTTGTTGATGAAGGGGTAGTTGCAGTTGGGAGTTGTGGACATGAGGGCAGAGGAAGTATACGGGACGGTGGAATAGAGAGTCGGGGAGGCGGAGCAGGGGGTAGGGGACCACAGGGCTCATCCGGAGGAGTGTCCGGGACGGCAGCTTTGAGACGGTCCACGCTCACGACCTCCTCGCGAGTGCCGCGTTGGATGCGGAAGTTCTTCGTCCCACGAGAGATAACTCGGAAGGGGCCGTCGTAGGGTGATTCCAGGGGCCGGCGGACTCGATCACATCGGAGATAGACGTGAGAGCATGTCGCCAAATCTTTCTCGAGGTAAGATTCGGAGACGGATGGCCTGGGCGGAACCGGAGAAAGTGTCCGCAGGAATTGCCGGAGGCGATGCAGGAGGTTGGTGGGATCCTCAACTGCAACTCGCGGGGTTGGCGAGATCATCTGACCGGGAAGTCGGACGCTGGCACCGAACACGAGTTCAGCGGCAGAACAATCAAGGTCCGACTTGAGGGAGGAGCGAATGCCCAAGAGGACTAGGGGGAGGTGGTCTGTCCAGTTCTCCGGATAGTCTGCGGCGCGTAGGGAGGCCTTCAGCTGACGGTGAAACCGCTCGACCATCCCGTTGGCTGCCGGATGATAGGCTGTAGTGCGGATGCGAGTACAGCCTAAAAAGGAGAGTAAAGACTGGAAGAGGTGAGATTCAAATTGGGCACCACGGTCAGTCGTGATAATGGAGGGAGCACCGAAAATGGCAACCCAACGACTGAGGAAAGCCTTGACGACCGTTGGAGCTGCGACATCAGGCAGTGGAATAGCTTCCGGCCACCGGGTGAATCCATCCACGCAGGTAAGGAGATAGAAGCAGCCATTGGACAGAGGCAGGGGGCCTACGATGTCCAGGTGGATATGACTGAACCGTGCGTCCGGAGTAGGGAAGGTGCCAATGGGAGTTTTGTTGTGCCGTCGGACCTTATTCCGTTGACAGCCGAGACACGCCCGTGTCCATGCTTTCAGGTCCTT
>CACRXP010000766.1:244696-255819 GCA_902702965.1 Spirometra erinaceieuropaei
CGTCCGCCAGCCAATCAGAGTGGGGACAGCGTTGATTGGCTTCGAGCACTCGCGCGTCCCTGGAGCGTATCGATACGGAGTGTGAGGCGGACAGGACAGCAGCGTGACAAAGGCGGAAGGCAAGGAGACGCGAACCGCCACAAACCACCCCGTTGTTGGGCAGCCCTTTGTCGTTGGACTGTTCTGCGGTTTTGGTAAGCCGGAACCGTTGGAAGACTTTCTGGGCGATTGTGTTAGTGAACTGAAGGGCCTTCTCACCACGGGCCTGCGCGATCCACGTACAGAAAGTGTCATCAAAGTGCATTTGCTCAATGTGATTTGCGACACCCCAGCCCGCTGATATGTACGACAAGTCAAGGCCCACAATGGCTACTATGGATGCGACAGGTACGCTATTTTGTATTTTCAATCGTAACTGCTGTAGATGCTGTCACAAAGGGAAACATATTGCGAATTGCATGACATTTTCGCAGTACAGTGGCCGTCTGCGTGATGACAGGTCGTTTAGGTTGCGAATTCAGGAACCGCATCATAAGGGCAGATCTCCCTTCGAGGATTTGCCCATCGACATGGTTGCCTGTTTCCCAATTGACTACATGCACCAAGTCTGCCTCGGTGTTATGCGAATATTGTTGCATACTTGGCGACTTGGTTTTGGTAGCCACTCTGTGTCATTAAACGCATCCATCAAGCTATGCAGCCACTGCTTACCGACAGGGTTTTCACGCAAGTGTAGAAAACTTGACTTCCTGGAGTTTTGGAAGGCTGCCGAATATCGGCAATTCCTCCTGTACATAGGCCCCGTTGTTTTGTCCGCGTATTTAGGCGGACCCCGTTATAATCATTTTTTACAGTTTTCCGTGGCAGTGTACATATTTTGCCGCCCAACCTTAAATATATCTTGTGGTTATTATGGTCGCCAACTTTTGCGTTATTTTGTCTCTAATTTTTCCACATTTTATAAGCCAACTGATCTTGTTTATAGTGTCCATTCTCTACTCCACTTTCACGCTGACGTCGTTCGGTTTGGGGTGCTGAATAATTTTTCAGCATTTCCATTTGAGTCTTTTTTACGACACGTTCGTGGTAGCATAAAGGGACCCACCAACATAGCCGCACAAGTGTACAGGCATTTTTCGGAAAGACGCTTGTCCGAACAGTCTACACGTCCTATGCTGTTGGACGACGATGAGGGAGTGCAACGGCCCTTTAAACTGCCCGTCAATCAACGGCTATCTTTCACAAGGGATATGTCGTTTCCACTGAGCCACCCGACAGTGTCGTGCTCATCGGACATAGACCCTGTGCACTGACATCACTGTCGGGTAACAGCATAGTTTACTGCCCTTTCCGCGACTGTCAGGATCTTTTTGTAACGTCCCTTCATTCTTCTTCCATATGCATTTTTGAAGCCAGCGTTTTATCAGACACTCCGATATCTGGCTTACTCTCCGACATTATTTGCAAGTACGTGTCCTTAAAAAACAACAACCAGTATTACCTTATCCCCCTCCTTCACACAACTACATTCCCGTGATTTATATTCCACTGCCTGCTTTTTTACAGATGTATTTCTGAATTTTACGACTTACGATGTAACATTTGCTACAGATGTATTCCGTGGTTGAATTTCTCAACGACAAATCTGTGGCGGAAGTGACTGAAGCCTGGTTCTACAACCCGGGCAGCGTACTATGGCCTAAAAAGCACAGGCAGCGCCGCATTTTGCTAAAGAACAACCAGCGGCCACCGGATGGTACTAAGGCGTACGCCGTCAAGGTACTAAAAAGTGGCCTAACGCTGGAAAAAGCTCGACAGGCGGCGCGGAGAGCACATCTTACTGACAATCTCTCCAGTTCCGGGCCGCGCCAGTTGGGTAGGGGCAAGAGGATCAGGTGTGCTACCATGCTAAAAACAACTAATTTTCCTTTGCAGACATAATCGCAAACTAACCTCAGACTCCGACGACGAGGACTCGCCAAACCAACCGAAAGAGCCAACTGGTTGGCCAGCTCCACCGCCAATACTACAGCAAGTATTACCCTTCAGTCGCACGTAGGCCATCCGATTATTTACTGGTTTCCAAGCAAGTAGCGCAAGGTCCGCTTGTTGTGATAGGGCGATCGCCACACCGTGTCGACCAGAGGAATCACGGAGGCCGCTGTGGTACAGGGTGAAGTGGGATTCGACTCCCGGGATCTTTATTTCACGAGAGCCCGAGTCAGGAAGTCGTACCTCAGACAGACAGCAGACATCCACGTTGTACTGATGAAGGCTGCGTGCGGTCAGACTTTGGGTACCAGGGTCCAGGAACGTTCGTACATTCCAGCATCCAATACCGAGAGTCCGTCCACGATTGAGTAGTCCAGCTCGCATACTATTCGCCCGCACCAATGGACTAGGGTTGCGGAGCGCGTCGGTTCCCGCGGACGCCGTAGCATGGGTCGTAGTACTGTGATCGGACATGTTGCATGGGGTTTCTTGGGAATTTCGAATACGGTCGGGTCCCCAACAGCCGCTCGAATTGTTTGTTCGAGGTTGTCTCCTCTAGTATATGTGCTAATTCATGAAATGTCAACCAAAATTTCGAAATGCGTTCTCGTTTCGAAAAGATAAATTAAGTAGTGTTGTAAAACTAATCATGATGCAGCATAAATCTATAATGATACAGTTGCCTCAGGGTGTCGGATTTCGAAAGAACTTATTTTCGGCTGCATGCAAGGTCTATACTCTGCAAAAAATGACTACTTAAGTAGTATGCAATTTTCTCATTGATTTCCGATGCCTTTGAAAATTCAATTATATTTCAGGGAAAACATGCATAAAAATATTCATTCTTTTACTTATTCGGTAGAAAATCACGTTTTCTTCCAATTTCATACTCAAAAGAAGAGTATAATTCGGTTTTAAAAAAGTTTCTAATTGTGAGATTTTTTAATACCGTTAAATGGCCGTTCATGAAACGTCATGCATCTACATTTACGAATGTGGCTTGTAAAGTTAACAATATTGCTCAAATCCACTGCTTAATTTTATGAACCTCATATGGTCTCCTCTTAACACCGTAGAGATATGCATGGTTTTCCGTACACGGAAAATATACAGCTTGTAGTTTTGAAACGCTGAATGCAAGTGTAACAGCAGGTCGGGTTCAAAATTATTCGGGTATTAGAAAAGTTTTTTAAAACCGAATGATCCTCTTCTTTTGACTATGAAATTGGAAGAAAACGTGATTTTCTACCGAATAAGTAAAAGAATGAATATTTTTATGCATGTTTTCCCTGAAATATAATTGAATTTTCAAAGGCATCGGAAATCAATGAGAAAATTGCATACTACTTAAGTAGTCATTTTTTGCAGAGTATAGGCCTTGCATGCAGCCGAAAATAAGTTCTTTCGAAATCGGACACCCTGAGGCAACTGAATCATTATAGATTTATGCTGCATCATGATTAGTTTTACAACACTACCTAATTTATCTTTTCGAAACGAGAACGCATTTCGAAATTTTGGTTGACATTTCATGAGTTAGCACATCTACTGTAAAATCGTACGTATTAGACACAGTGTATAATTACTTCCGTTGCGCCTGCATTACGTATGTCTTACGAAAGTTTTTTTTTATGCAGGAACTACCAATGGCCAGTGGAAGTGACTTATCATCCTGGATACGAAGGTCGCTCAAACCCCCTTGATCCAAGACAGACTTTGTTCATTTACATTTTTTGACTTACGTATTCAATAAATCGTCCTTCCACAATACCGCCTTCCGACTTTACCATCTTCGGTATCCGCATTTGCCCTGTGGTGGGCCACTTCGCGCCGTAGTCTATCTTGTTTGGGACGTGGAGTTTCGCTGTGACTCCTTTCGGGGTTTTACGTTAGGCGACCGTTCGTCATGGTTAGCGTTTACGGCCAAAAAATCGAGAAAAAGCCAGCGCGCAAAATTTTTTCCAAGGTGCGGCCAAGTGTGGCCAATGTGTTGATGGCCAGGCCACAGCCACACCATTTGGCCACACCTTGCCGCAGCATAGCCGCACTTGGCCAAACCATATTTGCCTCGGCCAAGTGCGGCTGGTGCTGGCAGGGAAGGTTAACAATCCTTTTCAGTGGCTAACTGACAGTCTTCCAATCGTCATTTTCTCCACCGTATAGTTCTGTTTCCATGATACTTCCCTTCTCATAAGTGAATCGTCCCTTTTCCAATAGTTTCTTCCCGGCCTATCAAGCAAAATTGGTCCGGAAATCAACGAATGCCCGAACTACGGCAAAATGTGGCCGTTTGGTCCTAATGGCGGTTGGTCCCGCAGGTTTAGCACACTTTCCTTCTCTCAGGTAAGAAAGGTCGGCGAATTTTGACTGCTATCCTTCCCTGGCCTTCGGTTGCCCATTGTAGTTGTTTGTGATTAGAGTTATCTGGCAGCCCCTGCACAGTCTGTGTTTGCTAATCGATACCCGCTGCGTCAAAATGCCCAAAGAGAAGGACGGCCTTCTTATCATCGAGTTCGTTTAGCTCGGTTATAAGAATGAACGCGTAATCAGAAGTCTGACAAGGCAAACGGTACGCTACCCAAAACGTCAGTGGTCGTACATATTCGGAAAATTCGGTGATAATTCACAGTAACACATCCCGCATCAGACACAGCCAGCCGGTTGTCTGACCACAGAACCGGCGTCCAAGTGAGATGGTGACGGTCGACGCAATTTGCGTGTTTAAAAGAAAATTTTTTCACTTGATTTTCGGCAGAAGCCGGCTCTTAGAACATGAATACTCACAGCCAGCTCTGAAAAACGCTTTGTTATACACCACCTTTCCGTACCGACTTACAGTCAACGGATGCGCTTCCTAATCATTACGATTGTACTGTGTCCCTAGGACATTGTAAATGTCTGCAACTTTAGTTTGAGTGCGAATCTGCGAAAGCATCGTACATAAATAGGGCCATCAACTGCTCTGTCTCTAATGATTTAAAAACATATATGCATAGATTTGGTTTTTTCTACCCTTCATTTCATGACGTGGAATGAATGGGTTGTTTTACACCCTTTCTTTTTACCTTTTAGACTTCCAGGCTTCGTTTTAACACTTCTTTAAGTTTGTGCCATGCTGATGTTGTCGTATAAATCATCCATCGCTAAATACGTTCTGTCACCATCGCGTGGGCAGCGGTTGAGCTGTCTAGTTCGCAAATTTTTTCATCCTCTGCCTCCAGCTCATTTGTCACAGCTCCCCCTATGTACGGAAGAGCAACGTTAGTGATTATTTTTATGGCTTACCATTTTTCAATGCTGCCCTGAGTTTTTATGATTCAGTTGACCGGATCTCCCGGTAAAGCGACGTTCCTTTGATGACCGTGGTATTTTTATAGGGCATCTTTCTCATGATTCAGAAATCTTACCTTCTTCTCTTTTTTTCTTCCTCCTTCTTCTTCTCCTCCTCTATTTCTTCTTCTTCTTCTTCTTCTTCTTCTTCTTCTTCTTCTTCTTCTTCTTCTTCTTCTTCTTCGTCTTCTTGTTCCTGCCTTCATGCTTGTCACTATTATGACTAATATTCCCCACCACATCCGTTCGGTATTGTTTTCTTCGTTTTGAAGAGCGGAGTACAGGGAAAATGGTTATCCCGAGTTTGTCCAAATCTCGTACCATATTGTTAAAAAATTGTTGAAAAAAGGTAAACAGCAGATTGTGTCATCGTCCTCGTGCATGATGATTTTTAAATTTTACGCAGTTTTCATCCATCTTGAACGAACTAATATAATTGCAGTACGCAAAAGCATGAGATATTTTCGGCGCCCATTTGTGCTTAACCTACGATAATTTTCCCTCGGCTGCCGCACAGGGCAGTATAGTGGATGAGATACGCGAGCGTATCCTGAAGCGTCCGACCTTCCATTACGTTTTAATCAATGTTTAAAACACGCATTTCTGTGGTCAACTGACTTCCAAGTGTTATGCAATTGATGGTGTGCTAAGTTTTTAAATGAAGCCGCCAAGCGGTCGATGATGCGAAGCAACTTTCCGTATGTTCGCTGCTTGTTACTCTCATAAGGTTTGAAAAACGCGAACTGCCTGCTTTTCGTATTGTTTATTCCCACGATGTCTGTGAAGATGTACTTGACGTGGGATTCAAAAGCCCCATCATTAACTTCAGTCATGACAACATGTTTCGCTGAAAATGTTACTCCATATCGACATAAAATATTGTGGCTGTCAAGAACTGCTTAAAAATCGGCAGGATCAATTATAATATCTTTTTTTGATATTAGCGGTGAGCTCCGATAATCACAATATTTTACCCTTCCGCAAATACCTCTGTTTGACTGTTTTGGAGAGTCAGAACATTTTTGAAAGTTGTGTGTATTTTCTCATGGACGGGCGTGATAACGACAGTACCGGTGATGGTGCATGCCTTTCTGCCGCGCAGAAATTGCTTTCGAGGAAGAAGTCGCTTTCTGAATTTCGATTTAAAATATCAAATTTCTGCGCTACTATAATTGAGAATCCTGACGAAAATGTGATTGTCGAGCTCTTTATACATTGCTGCTATTTAGATAGGAAAGTTGCGAGAGCTGCTGAAGTTGGTGTTGGAACCCTCGTTTCTGAAATCGCTTAAACTCCGGCAGTTGCTAGTAGTCTCACTGTGCGTGGTTTTTAAGGATATTCTGCCTACCTTCAAAATTCGTTTGCCGACTGCTGAGGAACAGAAACAACAGGTAGTTCTCTCTTTATATTCCGAGGCGCACGTTCAGTCGTGCATGTCAGCGTCGTACTAGGATTTTTAGCACATCGCATGAGATATTAAGTTTTAATATCTTCGGTTAGACTATCTGTAGAATCGTAGCTTCGAGAGAAATGTAGTGCTCACTTGACCAAGGGAATTGTATTGCTGACGTCTTGGAGAGCTTGGTCGTCTCTCCATTATCAAAGCGTTTAGTCCAAAAAATCGGCCAGAACTCCGAATAGACGGTCGAATTGGTTGGCCTTGGACTGGTCGATTTTCTTCTTCTCTCGCTGCCTTGGCCCTCCGACCGTCGTTTGTGAATGTTGGTGTCCTCCTCTGCTTTTGGTGTTCACCATGTATCAAACAAAGTTCCGGGTTCGTTACGTCGATGAAACTTTCGTCATTGTCGGATCTTCTGACGTGGAGCACCTTAAAGAATTACTGAACTCGGTTGACCCGTATATCTAATTCACGATGGAAGCTGAAACAAACAACCAACGTCCCTTCCTCGATGTCTGTGTGCGTCGGTGTGCTACTGGGCAATTGCAAACTACCGTTTCAGGAAAACAACCAACACAAGAAAAATATCACACTTCAACTGCAAGCACCCACTCTCTCAAACGCAGCTGTGTCCGTACTCTATTGCAAATAGTTGAAACGCACTGCAGCACACCAGCCTACGGAAGAGTTGGACGACAATACCTTTATGACCTTTTTCGGACCAATGGATGCCCAAGCCACTTTACCAAGCAAAGCAGGCGTCCAGTGAACAGAAGACGACCACAAGAAGAACAACCTGAAGTCTGGAGGGCTATTCCTTACACTAAAGGAGTTTTCGAGGCGGTTTCATAACTGTTACAACCGGCCAGGTTAAGCATTGTCCATGGACCCCAGGCATCAATTCGTCGCCGTTTGATGCAACCCAAAGACCTACTTTCACCCACCGAAACTTCAGCAGTTGTTTATCAAGCACGTTTTAGCGGTGGGAACTGCAGGTACGTTGGGGAAACCGGACAGAAATTGCAGACCCGCCTACATTAGCACAGACTGGCAACTCGGAGACTAGACACGAACTTACAGCTTGCGGCTTACATCGGAGAAACCGGCCGCAGTTTTGATTTCCCAGAAGAGAGAGAGAGAGAGAGGACTACTTTATTTTGAAAATAACTTTCAAAACTTTCAGCAAAAACGGTTCTCCAGTACACAGTGATTACCATAGAGATTAACAGGTTTTGGACAGACAGGTGGACAACCGTCTTAGGCGGGGGCACCTCAATGAGAGGACGTCTCACAATCGAGGCCTAGTACTCAGATGCCAACTCCATCAACAGGCATCTAGACCTTCTCACGGTCCACAAAGTCCTGCGTAACTTTATACGTCAAGACAAGACGGTTTCGCGGAGCTTAAGAATACCTAGCAAACACAGCCCGTCGACTAATTCACCCGAAAGGGTGGCACAAATGCAACTAACCCCAATTGAGGTGATGACACACAACACGGAAGGCCACTAGCATTCACAAATGACGGTCAGAAGGCCAACGAAGCGAAAGAAGAAAAAATCGATCGGCTCAAGGCCAACTAATTCGGCCGTCTATTCAAAATTGTGTTCGCATCATACACTAAACGCTTTGATAATGGAAAGCCGGCAAACCTCTCCGAAGCGTTAGCAATACAATTCCCTTGTTCCGGTGAACACTTCATTTTTCTCGGATTATCGATTCGGATCTTTTACGTTTGCCAACCTGAGGTCGTAGCTTTGGCAAACTAAAATATCTCGTTTTAACCATTCAAACCGGGTTTGGAAGTATAAACGCAGCAAAATTTAGTTACAGATGCTGACCCATCTTCTATTTCTGCTTCGATCCACCGCCGTTGCTCTTGAGGTTTACATAGCCGTCTCTTCCGCCTGGTTTTGGGCCCCACCTATCCTAGTGACACGTTTTTCTATTCACAATAGCTGGATGGCCGTTCCAGTCAGCGCTTTGAGAATTAACGACCAAATTGTATCAGAGGATACCTGCCAGTGCACCTATTGGTGGTTGTCTAGTGGTGGTGATCTGTGTGAGGGCAATTTCCGGGCAATAATTATTGTCTAGCTCTTGTTCTTCTGTTGACTTGCGTTTGTCGTGTGGCTCGTCCTCGCGCGTTTATTTTCGGTTGTTTGTGTACGACCGCCAAGGTCAGTACTTTAAGTGAGCTGTCACCAAAGGAAAACCGTTAGCTGAAAACTGGCTGGCTGCAGAGTCATTAGCTTTTGCCCTCTGCAAACTACATTTCTGGTTACTGATCAGTGATAATAATTCACGAAACCAACCGACTCGGAAACAGCAGAAATTGTCAAAGGCATCTGGAACGACATATGTAGCATATCTGTCTGAAAGACATGCCCAGACAAGACCAGTTTTCAGATTTTTTCATATGCGTCTGACGCGGCTGTCGATACTGCAGTCGTCAAATAGTGAAGGCAGGGCAAGTTATTTTCACGATCATTACACTATAAATCAAAGCAACTGCAGGCTAAGCACTTGAAAACAAACTTGGTATGTTCCTCTAAGAAGATTGGGAGGAGTTGGCTTTGGTTTTTGGACACAGCGATGCTATTGTGTTTAAGCAAAAGGCCATAGCCATTCGACTTACAGGGATTAAAGCTTCTTGTCCTAGACATTAAGGCATAATGTGAAAACCGGTCGGGGTCTCTCCAAACCTTGAAGTGCACAGATGTCCGCATGAGTGCACAGAGCGGCGACTAATAGTCTCGTCGTTTTGAAACAAAGTATCTCTTAGGCGGGAACTTCCCCATCTCGTTATAGTGATCAAGGGCCAGGCGATGGCAAGGGATTTCAGGATACTATGGAATACAGGTAAATACACATCTAACATGGACGAGTCAAAATGTTCACCAGTCATGGGACACATGAGAAAAGCTTAGTCTTCCGGACTACTGATTGCAGGAGACAATCAGTAAGTGTCTGGGGGTAGCGTATAGCAATTTAGTGTTCTTAAGGCGTTTTAGTATCTTTGGCGCCATGTTAAAAATAAAACTTTCCGCTCTTAACTGTGCGTCAATAGTAACGACGATTTTTAGCTCCTTACACCGAAAGTTCCGGTGTCAAGAATTTAAATGAATTTCTCGCAGAGAAACGACCAAGTTGGAAGATCTTATTCCTAGAAGTCGGGCAGTCATAACTATCTTCCTTTAACGTTGCTTTATTTCTATGGTAGCACTTGCCTTCCCACCCTTTGATGTCGATCTGCTGGTATTCCCACGGGGCCTAAGTTCGTGGCCTCAGTGAAAAGTAACTCTCACGGACGTCTCCTCTTTTTCTAATTATTATGTTAAGATTGAAACACTGCCCAAGTGTACGACACGCCACATTTTCGTCCAACTATTGTGAATATTTTGACGGTAGGCCACATCATAGAAAAGTCAGGGTTACCATTCCAATACGTTCTTCTCGACTAGGCTGGCAATTATTTGTCGTGTCTGTTGGGAATTTCACATAATGTGTTTCAAAAACTGATGACCCTGAAAACTGCATAGTTGAACCGAGGTTTATGGCACCCACTACATACAGCATTTCCTATTTTAAAAATGAAACTTTTCATTTAGAAGTGTTGTTTTTACCCTTGTTTTGGTCAACACTGTTAAATTAACTCCTGGTAAGTTAAGCCTTTGAGATTGTGAATTTTTCCTCACCCTGAATCGAAGGCCTTCTTACCATCTAGACAGAATAACTTTTTGTTGAAAGCGTAAACTATTTAAGTTTATGCTGTGGACATGACAGCAGTCTGCATATAGTTCGTTCGGTGTTGAAATTTTTTTGATTACAAAAAAATCCGCACATGTTTTTGGGGGATTTCTCACAGCAAACCCTATGCTATCGTTTTTAAAGCTGCCTGGTCCGCGCAATTAAAATCATGTAAGAGTTCCCCAACCGACTTTCTTACGATTGCGTTTTTTTAGCAAGCGTCTATCTTCCTAATAGTCAAATATGTTTTGTGAACATGTGACATGTATTATTTGGAAGTCCTCACCTCCAAACAGGAAGCCCTGAATTTTATTATTTCAAAGTCTTCTGCCTAAGTTCAGTCGTTAGCGACTACCACCTTCTTTATTGAAATAACCTCGACACTTTCTTGTCGCATGTGTTTTACACTGTAAAAGTGCTCGGAAGTTGATAATATAGTCGATTCCCATCCGCCTATATTTTCTATCGCGTTTCACAGGTCAAAAAGGAAACTCGACGAATATGGCGTTTCGAGTCAATCCTTCTCCAAAACTACGAAAAGTATGTACTACTCTTGCAAACTATTCTGAAAGGTAGGTGTTTTTGGTAAGCCTTGCAATCTCTCCTTTCAGACAGGGGTAGACGTAAACTGCCAAAAAGTCTGCGAACCTAC
>CACRXP010000766.1:256125-284712 GCA_902702965.1 Spirometra erinaceieuropaei
CTCTTCTTGCATGTGTAAAACTTCTGATTGCATTCCAACGAATTTTAAAATAATGGTATTTCAGTAGCTTATTAAACTTCAAGTCATTTCTTATGCACAGTCAAGGAAGTGTTGAGAAAACTTACCAAATAACAACCTGATTAATGCTGCCCTTTTGCAAACCATCGTTCAAAGGAGTAGTCAGGAAGCACGCACTTATGATGCCACCATAAATGATACGTGTTGGCTACATCAAAACCAGTTTTTTTTAAATTACAGTTTATATATGTCTGGCAGATTTTTAAAAATTGTGAAAAGTATATGTGAATAACGTGAGTGTGGTAGGCATCTGGCGGATTCTCGGTGGATTACGTAAGATATCCTGCTTGGGCAGTCAGTTTACGCTATCACATTTAGTGAATTCCAGAGATGGCAGTAGGATGGGCAATTAACTTGATCCAAAGGTAATGAGACTTACGTCTATTGGTGGGACCTCGTAATTCTCGGGGATGAGGGGTGGGGCTAGACCGTTGACTGTACTAAAATCGTCCCCTTACTGCGTGGGTTCGAAGCCCACTGAGGCGCCGATTTCTTTTGATCGTGTCAATATAAATTACGGCTGAGATAACTGAAAAACTTAAACAGCAGGGGAGCGGGAAGAAGATACAATTTTAACAGGTCTTTTTCCAAGCTTACACTCAAAGGAAGTGTATAATTCGGTTTTTGAGAACTATTCAAATTCCAAAATAACCTTGTCGCGTACAGAAAACCATGCATTTGTCTTTTGTATGAAGATGAGTCTATATGAGGTACATAAAATTTAACATTGGATTTAAGCCATAGTTTAAACTTTACAAGCCGTTTAGGTAAATGCAGAGACATGACGTTTTATGAACGGCCATCTCGCATTATTGAACATCCAACGATTAGAAACATTTCCTAAACAAAATTATACCCCTTCTTCGAGCATACAAATGAAAGAAAAACGGATTTTTATGTATGTATTCCATGAGATATAATTGAATATTTTATGGCATCCAAAATCCATGAGGAAAAGTCATTCCCTTTAAGTAGTCTTTCTATACAGTTCATAGTTCAAACCGTTAAATTTCGCTAAAAGGCATGTAACCTGAGGTAACTGAACTATTATAAACTTATGTTACATCACGATGAGTTTTACAACACTAATTAATTTATTTTTTCGAAACTGCAACGCATTTCAGAATTTCGGCTCACATTTCATGAGCTACCGCACCTACTGTAGTTCTGCTTTCAGTGTCCTACGCTCTGCAAGATGCGCCACACGGGGGTTTTCCACGACGGTCGAGCAAATTGAGTAGTTATCTGACGACTTCTACAGTACGTGTTGAAGGGAATGAGACTGCAGAAGAACGAGGGTCTGTCCCTTCATCGGTTTTTCGGGAAGAAAACATTGCTTTGGCTTGAGGTTGGTGAAGCACTATTGGTTTTGGGCACAACATTGGTAGGCTCAATCCGAATAAATCGCTGAATGTTAAGATTGCAGCAAGAAAATTCCGTACGGCAGAAATTAAATAGAAAATAAATGCATGTGCTGCATTTACAAATGAAGTAACCCCAGGCGTCTAGGGAAGGCAGAATTTTTTTTCATTCATTTATATGACATGCGAGCGTAGTTGAATGCCGTTGGCTTCATGTTTTTCAAATACAACAATAAATAAGAAAAAATAAGCCACAAGCTGGAGGCGTTTTGTGGGTAGCCACTGCCAGATTCGAGTTTCTTCAAAAATTGGTTTGACTAACCCACTTCAACCATCTAGAGAACCCTAAACCTTGATTTTAAATACTGGCTTCAGGACACAACCATTGTCCATACCTGACAGTTCCCTTTCTTGAATGCGCATGAATTTAAACAAAACTTTCAATCCTTCTTGTGAACATTCTTCCATATCACACTCTAATCAAACACCAATCGCATATTTTATTTCGAAATTATTTTAAAATGCATTTGCCAGCAAATGAAGGGGTTAGTTTGTATACCGGAGCGCAAACCAACTTTGCGATTAAACGAAAGCAGGACTCAATTTAAACCTGAATCTTGCACCTTAGCCTCAGAAAATATTGCAAGCCATGTTCTAAAATGACTTTTTTCAAAGCTTTTTCCCTGAAAACGACCAAGGTAAAAAGTTGTCGCAGATATGTGAATGAATGTATATCAGCATAGTATCCCAACCAAACTGCCCCTATCTATTAAATGCGACAAAAAGAATCAATATATTTCATGGTATACGCAAACATTCTTCTTCTAATATTGAAAATAGGAAACATATTCTGTTAATTGGGTCAAACGCTGTGTCGTCACGTTCTTCTATGCCCAATAACAGATTAACTGTTCACTCTGCATTTCATTTGTATTTGTAATTAGAAGAGCCTCCGCGAGGCAGTTTGCATAGTTACTTAGAGTTATGTCAGAAAATTCTGAAATCCGTCATTTTGAAGTAAATATTTCACCGTTTTTCCAAAAACACTATAAAATAATCCTCCATTAAGACAAGTTTTATTAGTCAACTTCTAACGCGCTTCAGGTCGCTGAGCTTCTGACTGGATGAATTTCGCACCTCCGCATCCTTTACAGTGAAGGTCGGTGTTTATTTGTGTTAAACATCAAATGAGATACTTATCGATGGAGCTGATCAAATTAAATAGCAAAACCAATAACTCTATTTGTAAATGAAACACTTAAGTCATATTACAAAAGGCAATGGCAAGGGTATGGTATGTAACGTCCTTGGGGAGATCGTAGCCGGCCACATATCTAACGCCAACCATGGCCGAGACCTCAACGGGAAATCTCCCATCAGCAATCACTGAAGGAGAACTCGAATGTGACCGCAACTGAAAGCCAAGCCTTTGAGCCCCAACTGTAGCCTTAACTCCAAATCCAAACCACACTCCGTGCCTGACAACCCTGGTTACGCCAACTCTACCTGATGTCGAAGCCCTGATCTTGAACATAAAACGGGCAACTTTAATGTCCATAACGCTGGTGGATGCTATAATTCGCCGCCTGCATAACGCTATTCTCGTCTCTCTGTTGGGCAAGCCGTCGTGAAGCACACCGACCTGAGTAGGATTCAGTGAGTGACCGATCTCATTAAATGTTGGCTGAAATTCTGAAGTCCACTTTATATCAGAAGGATTACTTAGGCGCTTTTTTTAAAATTGATTGTCTTACGGTGAAATCCAATAATATTTCGGACTTGACAGAATGTCAGTATTTTAGCATATACTGCTTTTCAATCTCCTGCAGAAACCGAACTCGGTAAAAAGTGACTACTTATGTGGCATGCATTTTTCTCATTGGTTTTCGGTGGTTGTGCAAATTCTAATGTATTTTATAGAAATCGCGAGAGAAAATATGTTTTCTTCGGTCTTCTGATAGAGAAATGCGTCATTCTTTTATTTTATATTTGACAAAGGAGTATGATTACGTTGTAAAAAGTTTATAATTGTGAGATTTTTTAAGACCACGCAATTTCCATCCATATAGCATCGTACCTGTCCGTTTACCACAGCTCCTCATAAAATTTTCAACACAGTCTGCATCCACTGCAAAATGTTATCGACTCTGTATGGTATCTTTTCAAAGGCATAGGAGAATATGTGATTTTCTTTACGCAGAAGACATGCAACTTTAAATCTGAAATCACAACCCTAGTGCAACGACCGATCAAGCTCCAAATTATTCGGCAATTAAAAAACATTTTAAAAACGCAATTATACTCCTTTTTTGAATATAAACTATAAAGATAACGCGATTCTCTATCAAACGACTAAAGATGGCACATTTTAACCCGTCATTTCTTTAAAATACACTTCAATTTACAGCACCACCGAAAATCAATAAGAAAAATGTATGCTACATAAGTAGTCATTTAAGTACCGAGTTCGGTTTCTACAGGAGATGAAAAAGCAGTGTATTCAAAAAAATGACATCCTATCAAGTCCGAAATATTATAGGATTATGCCGCAAGATGATCAGTATTAGAACCGCGCCTAAGTAATCCTTCTGAATAGAAAAAGAATTTCAGAATTTCAGCCAACATTTAATGAGATCGCTCACTCACCGCACGCAGGTGTGCTTTTTACCAACCACCCAGAGAAGTTATATACCCTAACCTTACCAAAACGATCACTTAGGTAATGGTAGAGGGACGCTTAGCGACAGCGTTACGGAACACACTCGGTTTGTCTTGTCTTGAGAATCATTCTCCAGCTCCGCTAGCAGCAGCTCAGGAGTTAGTATGCTGACAAGCATTATAGCTAAAGATAAGGGGGACTGGAATTGCCATTTTATACCTACCTAAAATAAATATTTTCCCCTGCAATTAGCTAATTGGTAGATGAGAAAGTTACTTTCCCATAATTGCATACCAGAGAGGTGTTCATTTTACGCAGGAAGGCGTCATATTTGACTGATTGCTTTTTGGAGAATAAAGAGAGGCCTATCTACAGAATAAGCAAACTCATGCTAGCTCACACGCGCACACCAGCTTGGTGGGCGGACCCTTGCTGTCCTTGTATTTGGCTTTTTTGAAATGGTGAAACTGAACAGTCTCATAATAAACAGGTTGCTAAGGGCCTTCTGAATGTGGGAAGTTCACAATGCATGAAAAAAAATAGTACTGGACTTTGTTCCAAGGTGCCCTACTACAAAATAGACCGACATTCAGGCGGACGCGTTTAAATCAGATCCTTAATCACTTAAGAATCGCTTACTTGACCCCGTCCTTCTCACGTCTTTCGTTCAGCAACGTCGCAGTTTCTGTCCTTGGCTGTGTTTAAGACGCAGCTACAAGCAATGACTTAATGAATATTCATACTTGTCATACAAATAGTCTGATACCTGCAATCATCGTCAATAAACATGATCAATGTCTTCATTATCTTCGTACTACTAACAGAGATATGTAATGATACCCTCCAGTAGCATCAAATTTAAATGAATAATCATGTATGCATGCAGGTCTCATAATGACATTGCACAATAAGTATGTATTTTCATATTCACAAGTACAGTAGGTGAGCTAACTCATGAAATGTCAACTGAAATTCCGGAATGCGTTTTCATTTCGGAGAGATTAATTTAGTAGTGTTGTAAAACAAATCATCATGCAGCGTCATTCTATAATAATTAAGTTCCCACAGGGTGCCGGCTTTGGAGGAAAATTGTTTCCAGCTTCATGCAGAAAGTAATTTCTGCGTAAAATGACTGCTTTCTTAGCAAGCATTTTTCCAATGATTTCCGATTACCTTAAAAATTCAATTAAATATCATGAACAGCATAAATAAAATATCCATTATGTTACCTATTACGTGGAAAAGCACGTCTTCTTCCAAATTTCTACTCAAAGGAAGGATTATTAATCGGTTTTAAAATTTTTCTAAGTTTGAGATGTTTTAATACCGTGAAATGACCGTTCATAAAACGTCATTTCTCTGCATATACCAATGTGGCTAGTAAAGTTAAAACTGTGGCTGAAATCCACGGCAAAATTTTATAAACTCTATATATGCTTCTTTAATATCATAGAGGAATGTATTCTTTCCGTACGGTGAAAGTATACGGTTTGTAGTTTGGTAACCGAGAATGTAAGTTTAACGGCAGGTCAAGTTCAGAATTATTTGGGAATAGGAACGGTTTTGAAAATCGAATTTTACCCTTCCTTTGAGCATAAAAATAAAAACGTAATTTTTTGCCGAAGGAGTGAAAGAATAGGTATTTTTGTGCACGTTTTCCATGAAATAAAATTGAATTTAAGGGCATCGAAAGCCAATGACAAAAATGCATTCTACATAGGTACTCATTTTTACAGAGTACTGTTTTCGCATGCAACTGGACAGAAATTCGCTCAAAGGCCGGCATTCTGTGGTAACTAAATTATTTTGCAATTATTCTGCATAATGATTCGGTTTTACATCCCTAATTAATTAGGCTTTTCTAAACGAAGACGCATTTCGGGATTTCGGTTGACATTTAATGAGTAACCCACCTACTCAAAGTATATTTAATATTCTCTTGCAGTTTTGCCTACACGCACATGCAAATTTGTATAGTCAATAAAGCCTAAGGACTGATTGGTTAATCGTAATACTTTGAGACGGTTTGAAATACTACTTACTTCGTTTTATTGATTACTAGTTGTTTAAAGAGGCCAAAGGATGTTAACCAATACTCCATAAGCAAACCAACTCATTTGACTAGCAAAAAACGCAAAGGAACTGGCAAAATAAAGCCGTTTTTGAGGAACCATTATTTTGTTCAACAAGTTATGCATTTATTCCTAGATATATCGTCCATAAATAGGTGTTTCACTGCACTTGAATGTACATATACACCGCTATAATTCTTTCTGATTTGGCCCTTTCTCACTTTTGTGTAAATTCGAAGTCATAGTCAGCATCCTTTTGGTGCTCGACAACCATGGTAGATGTCCGAACACCTGTCATTTAACCCACTCGTTTTGAAATCAAAAACCCCTTTATGCGACAGATTTATTGGCGTTTTTGAGGCTTATTTACAAGGTTTAAATCGTATGTACAGAGAGGTAGCTGCCATTTTATATCCCGCCGAAGCATAAATGCATGAGCTCGATTTATCGCTTTAAATAACCATGGATTTTGTCTCTTGAAAGCACTTTCAGCATGATCCGCGTATATCCTCTCGAAAATTTGCGGCAAAGCGTGTAGCATACGAATAACATTAGTGCCGTTTGACTGATCTTCATGGCTTAACTCAAAGCGAGCGTAGCCAAAAACATCAGTGTACGTAAAACTGATGGGCGAAGAATTGACATTATTCGTCATATCCGAGAGGCGAAAATTGCTCATTCGAGGCTAAAAATTAAATACAAGAGTGTCAGTGACCTGACAGACTGACAGGCATTAGGTGTTCATTTTATGTGCAATTGCAAATAAACAGCTACTCTGGGTCGAATGATAAGCATAATCGACTAAAAAAGCACACCGCTCGCTACGTTCTGAAGAAGTTAAAATGTACTTGTTTACAGACTGATGTAAGAAGTGCTAGATAGCTATATGTCCCAATTTTGATAGTCGTATACACTTTCTACAAGTTCATTCACTTCGATTGTTGGTTTGACAGCTAAGCAGTTTGTAGACTTGACCAATGCTATAGGACTACGCCTCCATCAGAGTACTTTCATCAGAACTATCGTCAAAGCTATTATATCAGTAAATTTGCATTTCCAAACTTAAAATAAATTTCAGAGCTCGATTGGCGTTTTAAGAATTCACAGAAAATGCCGTGTTGTAGAAATAAAGTCTGCATTCCCACACAGGTTAAGCATACAGTGCTTGAAAATCTGAGTTTAATCTTTGGAAATGTGGCGTTGCAAAGGACGTTGTATTTGTTTGGTGAACTCGAAATATAAGCCTGACATCCGAGTGTTCGTCCGCTTTGGATGAAAATGAGATTGCATCTCCTTATCCCAAATTCAGTATAGAAGAAAGGTAGTCTCAGGGTAGTCAACTGGCTCAGCATGTAGTGAAAAGTGTCGGAAACATTGTCAACGGAATTCAGTAAGTCACAGCCGATGAGCTGGAGATAATGCGACTGCCCCTTCGCTGCAATTAGTAAAAAAAAACATATGATTTAAGCTTATTTTAGAGGATATTGTACTGTTATCTCAGGTAAAAGACTACATATCAGTTTGCAAATTGAAAAATCTGTTTTTGCTATTGTGATAATCGCCGTTTACATTTATGAGGCCAACAAAAAGATCGCCTAGTGAGCATTTGCTTTAGAAATTAGACAGCTATTATGCAGACAGGATGACTTTCAAAATCTACGGCGTTTGGCCACTATCATAGGAATCGATGACTGCTTTAGAACGAAAAGTAATCCGACCTGGTTATTTCAGAAATACTTCTAATGCGTCTTCGTTTAGCAATGAAATAATGTGATTACTGCTAACGACGAATATTTGCCGCTTAAACAAACAAATCAGACTTAAAAAGACAATGATCGGTTACGTTACCAGCAAATTCTAACATCTGATAAAAAATGAACAGGTTATGAAACATGGTTTTCCACATTGCATAAACTTTTAACTAAAAACTGCCTGCAATTTATTACATTAAATATAGTTTCGGGTGAATCATATTGCGCCGCTGTAATAGGTTGAAAAGAAGGATTGAATGGGCGCTGATTTACCAATAAGCGGACTCTAACATGAAAATGGAGTTCATGCCATCAGCTGGAGGAAATATCCACTAGACGAAGCACAACATAGCGTAGTTAAACATTTGAAGAGGATGTTATTTTCTACCGACTAAGTAAAATTATAACCTATTAAATATGTATTTTCTATGAAATATATTTGAATGTATAAGGACGTCAAAAATCAATAAAAATAATCATACTAATTCAGTAATAATTTTTGCAGACCACCGTTTTTGCAGGTGACGCAAAGACGTTCGTTCAAAAACTGACATCCTTATGTGGCTAAATAATAGTAAGTCAATGCTGCCAGAAGATTTGTCCTACCACTCACTGGATCAATCTTTCTGAAGCGTAAACGCAGTTCAAAATTGCAGCCCCCATTTCAGGAGTTATCACATCTACTATTTGTAAAAACTCTTGTTAATGCCTCGCCAGTTTCATTTCGAAATAACAGGTGAGTGTGTGATGTGTATGCGCGACCCCAGCGGAAGGTAGCAGTCGAGTCTCCGCCGCTTGCAATATGAGCAGTGGTGATGGTGGCCTTGATGAGGGTGACAATTTGCTGGCCGTCGGGTCTGTTTTTACAAATAAAACGGACAGCACGAGTTGAGGGGAGGGGGGCAAATTTCACACAATGCCTGGAACAACGGCTTAGTCACCTGACGTTGCGAATTTATGCTCAAACACATCATCACTGAGTACATCAGGTAGAACAACTCCTGGGCAAGAGGTCGTAGTGCGGTCGCAAAGCCAAAGGTAGTGGGGGGTGTGCTTGTAATTGCTGTTCACGCAGGGGCTTGGCAGTAACGATAGAGGTGGTGGCGTGCAAAGACAACAGGGAATCGATAGTTGCCACACCAGTATTTGCGACTGTCGTCGTGGGCGTCGTGGATGTTGCGGCAGGGGTGACGATGGAGGCGTTTTCGTAGGCAGTAGATGGGGTTGATTTGGTTTTATTGCACTGTGACCGGAAATGAGTTTCTCGTGGGTTGCAGCGCGTACGGGGTGGCAGACCAACCCACGTGCCTCGAACAGGTGGTGGGTGCTCCGTACAGACCCGTAGTAACACCTTACTTTCTTCTTTGGCTGGCCGATTAGAGGCTCTGCATAAAGGTCTCACCTCTGTTACCACTTAGATTGGTGGACGTAACCAGATGGGGATATCAGCTGCCATCTGTGTCCTCAAACCTGGTATTTATGCCCCCTCCCATCCATTCCTTCTCCTCCTATAGTCTACTCCGTGGGGTCCTATAGACATCCTGGGAAGGCCCAAGCTAACACTGATCGTCTCCCACTTAACAATCCGGTAATCTACAGTGCAGTTCAGTAGCCGTCTAGGCTGTATAAGCCGTCCTATTTTGAGATAATATTACTTAGCCCCTAAAAGAGAAAGGGAACTAAAACGATTCTTTATCCAAATTCCAAGAGACCATAACACCTGAAAGCCGGCCGTGGCATTTAAAGGCCAAATTCAAGATCGACACAACTAAATGAACAGCAAATCTCCTAACCACAGCTGCAAAATTATCAGTGGTACGACAACACCTAAGTTATTATTTCTATTGAAAATCATATTCCAGACTTTCGCGCAACATTCCGCGGTTTAAGATAATAATTAAGAAAGCTGCTACGTAATTCCTCACCGATTAGCATATAATTACATCGAATCCCTGATATAGCTCTGTGTATCACCATTAGTACGAAATACTGTGGTGTAATGGGATGGAGATGTAGAAACTGACGCTCGGATTTGCATTTTCTTATTTGTAAACTCGTATTTGGTTCAAAAGATAGGATCAGTCTCGCCTCCACTGTAGAACGAGACCCAAAAGTGAATGTGAAATTAATGATATCTAACAGGATGGTACTAGAATCAGTGTATTAGCATTCTTGTGACAAGTGAATCGCCGACAGAGCGACCACGTCGCGAGTGCCCTCACCTCGCGCTTGGTGAAACGTCGATCCTCCCACAATATCCCAGCAGGTCCTTGCCGGTTACCACATTCAGCCGCCGCAATATTTTTCAATTTGACCTAGAGGTCAGTGCGATTCCTGCACAGACGCAAAAGAGATGAATGTCGACGTAAATATTACATCAACTCTATCCCATGTCGACTGAATCATGAAGGGAAGATAAAATTACGGGTATTTCTTCTCAAGTACCATCCTCAACTTTTTTTGTAATGAAGTTTTGAAGCATGAAAAAGTGCTCCTATTGACGTAGGCATCTCGGAGAGAAACCCAGTCTGCTGACCTAGTTGCGGAGCTTAACGCGGTGAAGATCAACTGTGACTTTTTTAGGGCGTGATTGTTGGAGATTAGGAGGTCACGTAAGTGATTGACGTCGTCGGGTCCGACTTAAACTATGCTTAAGTTTCTACTTTCAGACATTGCTCTGTCTGAGTTATTGAGCGCTAGATATGCCTGGGTCACATGAAGTGTTACTGAGCTTTTCTGCTCCCGTAAACACCTCTAGCCAAAATGATCTGCCCCCACACAGCAACTGAGTGTTTGAATGAAGAACGGGAGAACGAGCCTGGGCCTTCGTAAAATTTGTTTGCACTTGTAAACATTTTGCTGACCCCAGACATTTTCTCATATCCAACAGTGGTCCTCGATTTGTTTGTGGCAGTTGTGCAGTCAAGGCGAAAGTGAAAACGAATTCAGTAAAATACCCTATACTGGTTGCCGTAGTAGTGATATGAAATAGTTGAGTTGCCAACGTTTTAGGCCAAAGAACTATTGACTTTCAGGTTGCATTGTGATTACAGGGAGACCCCTCAATAGGTCTGCCTCAAGGACTATGCTTTTCTTTCCTCGCAAAACTGAGGTAAATTCAGTGTCAAATGCAGGCTTCGGTAGAGCGGTCTGTGGGTGACAATAGTTAATTGAATCAAGAGGAAAATTGAATTTTCTAACGTATAATAGGTGGACTAACTCATGAAATGTCGATCGAAATTCTGAAATGCATTTTTGGTTCAAAAAGATTAATTAATTGAAGTTGTTTAACTAGTCAGCGCGCAAAATAATTCTATGACATTTCAGTTACCGCAGGATGTCGGCTTTCGAATGATCTTCCTTCCGCCTGCATGAAAAAACTGCACTCTATAAAACATGATTACATATGTAGCAGGCACTTTTCTCAATGATTTTAGATGCTCTAAATAATTAAATTACATTTCATGGAAAATATGCTCAAAACTTTTCATTCTTTTGCAAGATTAGTAGAAAACTACGTGTTCTTCCAGGTTTATACTTGCAGGGAGGGTATAATTCGGTCTTCAAAAAAGTTTTTCATTTCCCGAATAGTTTCGAACGTCGGCTTGCCGTTACACTTGTTTCCAGGGTTTCTAAACTACAAGGCATATATTTTCCGCGTGCAGAAATGCATACATTGCTCTACGGTGTTAAAAGAGACTCTATGGGATTCACAAAATTAAGCAGTGAATTTGAGCAGCATTGGTGACTTAACAAGTCACATTGGTAAATGCAGAGGCATGACGTTTTATCAACGGCAATTTCACGGCATTAAAAATCTCACAATTAGAAACTTTTTGAAAACTGAATGTTACCCTTCCTTTGAGTATAAAAACGTAATAAGACGTAATTATCTACCGAATTAGTAAAAATGCGAACGTCTTCATTCATGTTTTCTAGGAACTATAATTGAATTGATAAGGGCATCGAAAATCAATTGGACAAGTGCATGTTACATAATTGGTCATTTTTTAACAGAAAATAGTTGTTTAATGCAGCCAGAGGGGAATATTTTAAAACGTTGGTACCTTGAGTTAACTGGATTATGCTGCAAATTGATTAGTTTTGCAACTCCACTTAATTATTTTTTCGAACCGAAAAAGCATTTCGGAATTTCGGTTGACGCTTCACGAGAAAGCCCACCTACTGTATAGTCGACGCTCGGCGTTTTTTGTGTTTTGCTGCTCTAATCCAAGAACGACGCTCCTACTATAATGACTGATAATGTAACGCAGGATAAAATAATTGTACCACAGGACGAAGGATAACAACCTTTCACGTGGTTTTGCGTATTTGATCTGCGTAATTTCCTTTTGCGATTTTATCTGTTGTCCGTAGAAATTGTGCGAACGATTGAGCAGAAAAGAAGCCGAAGTTATCTGCAGCACGACAATTGCCCAGCTAGCTAGTAAAAAAGCCTACCAATAGCACGGACAGAGAGGTAGCCCTCATCAAAGAAGATATATTGGGAGATGAACAATAACGCAACACTATTTTAGCACAAATGACAACGATAGGGTAAGGGGCCCCTCCTAACCGACGGTAGACTGTTGATCACGTCATATAAGTTCTTGGCTCGGCATCCATTTGCGGATAGTTGCAGGCAATTCACGGCTAGCAAAAGTACTTTCCGTGACCTAAAACCACCACTTAAACTCAGCTATTTTTTTGAAATTTACGTCTAACTTAATTTTTAATTTTCATTTCCCAACTAATGCGTACGATAAGTCTTTAGGCAGAAATCCAAACACTTTCTGTGTTTGCTTGCATGGCGTCAGCCACCTGTCTACTGTGCTGCCCACTCATTAAACCTCCCCTACCACCAATCACGTGAGACACGATCCGCAATCTGCGGAGGGTTAAGTGGGTTCCTTCTTCTCACCGTTGCCATGCAAATTCCTTTGTAATAAATCCGCGAATCGGTGAGTTAGGGCGGGTGATTTTTGAATAAATTCAAATTTAATTTGACCTAACTCTTTGGTAACAATAAAGTGTCGATGTTGCGTATTTGGATAACGCAATTTCAATTTTACTGTTTCACTACCTAGGATAGGATAAGTTAGTTTGATCGCATAAATTTTAAAAATACGAATAGGCAAACTCAGCGGAGCGAATAGCACTTAGCGCTCGGTTAGAATAGGTTGCGTAACTCCATTGACTTTAATGTGCATACTTGGTACTGGATTTGTTGTAATAAATGACTGTTTTTGCGCTTCCTTTTTCTGCCAACTACATACACCATGGCTTGTTTGTTTTTGGAAAAATAGCTTAACATTTTTGCCATGTCCGTACTTCCCATACAAATCATGCTCTAAGTGTCACAGGCTGCGAGGCGTTTAGCTCGTCCGTGGGGCCCCCAGCTTTCCCAGCTGCGTCAGGCAGCGGCATAAGATCGGCGAAACACGCCTGTCTGGGCTTTTAGCTTATACCTGTGTTGTTAGTACGGCAAATAATTGCCCAGTTCTATACTACTGGCTGCCCGTTTGCGGTTTGTCATATTAAGTGGTTATTCTGCATTAGCTGATTGATTTCAGCTCAAATATTCATATCAAAAATTTGGAGCCTGCCTGACAAGGTCCATTTCGAAAGATTTACTCCAAGTTCGGGCATTATTTTCCTCGGAAATTAAACAAGGCAAGTTAAAGCTGGAGTTCATATAGCAGAAAATACACGGGAAAAGCTGGGGGACCCACTGACGTGCCGAACCCCTCGAAGCTGCGTCAGGCAGCGGCATAAGATTGGCGAAATACGTGTTTCTGGGCTTTTAGCTAATACCTGCGTTGTTAGTACGGTAAATCATTGCAAAAGTCTATAGCTGAAAGTAAATTATACACTTTAGTCAGATTATAATCGTATCAGCATATGCGCCAACATTTGTTTTATACATACGATTAATAACATATCTGATGGCCATAGTAATATAGAAAGAATCGAAGCTTCAATTTTTCTTGTTCATTTGATTTATGTAAGTCTGTGACTACCCACTTATCGCGCACAAAATTTCTTAAAGTAAACAAGCAACCACCGGGCTCGTGGCCCGGTGAGTAGAGGCGTTGACTTCTAAACCAACAGGTCGCGAGTTCGAGGCTCAGGTGTTCCACACTTCGGGCTTGGGTATGGCTGGCTGACGACGGCTAATAAGCCAGAAATGGCCATTCCAGTCTCCCTTGTCTTTGTCGGTAATACTATTCTGCCTATATATCATGCGCCGCTGTGCGGCTGCTGGTTGGGCTCGAGAGAGAGTCCATAAGGCACAACGGAACGAGTGAGTTCCGTATGAACGATCGGCGAGCGCCCCCTAACATTATAAGGTCATTTAATGCGCTCGATCCTGTTATATCGGGCAAATTATGATTGCACTGTACCAAACACAGATTCTTATGAACAAGGACTCGTCAGTGTAACACCATATCAAGTCAACAGTTTTTCTAACTGGCTTCGGAGGTTAAGATTTTACTATATATATCAGTGGTTTGCACTGACTGTTTGTGCCATTCAGCAGTAATCCTGCGTAGTCAGAAATTAATATAAATTATGTACTAAGCGAAAAAACTGACAAAAAGGCCAGGGCAATCATGCAGTCGTTATTTTCTACGAATCATCCATATTTATAACAGTATGATGTTTGAGGTAAACAAGTTAAAACTCGCAATTTGAGCTTATCTGACTTTGTGCGCAGAAATTGTTTTTTTATCTTCTTCAGAGTGCCAACGTAGAATATGGCGAGTTTGCAGGTCAAAACTCTAGAGCTGTTCGGTAGGCGATGCTATGTGTTTAATACTAATACGCAGCTCAAGTAGAGTAGCGACCGTCCACCTGATGAACAATGAAGTACCAAATACTTTTGCATTAAATAAAAATCCCCCAATTACTCACACACGGTCAATCACGTTATGACTGCAGACAAGCTTAACTGAGTCGTGGTGTCCTTCTGCAAAGGCGACTGGCAATAAGGTCACGACCATCTGTTTATTGAGTTGTACATAATGTTTTTTTTGAATTTAACAGATGATTGCAAGCAGAATCATTTAGGTATTTAACCGGAAACCAGTTAATATTGAGGCTTCGTGAGCCTGCAGCGTGTATGTAAGAGAAAACTTCCTATCACCTGCGGAAATTTATATCGCACAATGCTCAATCGCATAACATTAGCAGAACTTAACGGCAAATGTATGCTGTTACAGTTGCAATATACTACTCTTGCCATTGCAAAATATCTAGTCATTGGCGTGCTTAATTCCTTTACTGATTATAAGACAAAATTAACTACCTCTCCAAGACATGCGTAATCCGGTTCACGCATGAATCTAATTAGCCAGAAGGGTTGACTCCGGATTTGATCAAATGATTGGGCCATATTCACGTTCCGTGGAATCAAATAACAATGACATTTTGTTGACAAAGGATGTTACCAATGGCGCCACGGATGATGCAAATAGTTCTCTAGCTCCTCAGTCGGCAAAGTGAACTTACTCTGCTTAAGGTGGCGAGTTAGGTCGAAAAAAATTAAGACAAACCCAATTGACAGTGACGGATAGTCTGTGTAATTCCGTTGGAAGAAGGACTATGTCTCATTTTAAATGCATGTTATAACACAGCAAATCGTCAGCGAGTGAACAAAAATGCATGTCATAGTCTATCGCCACCTAAAAGAAGCACGTGGCGGACGCGCTGGACTAACACGGGAGTCATATTAGATTCTGGCAGGCGCTCTCAGAATGGACACCAAAACAAATGCCAACCTTTCGGGGTGTGGTGGCAGAACCGGTTGACGGCCGACGTCGCGTACTCCCATTGTTCCTGTTGGTTAAAGTGCTGGTTATTTGTTGTGTGGACCAGGGGATGTGGAGGGGAACGCCAAGGTGCGTGCTCGGCCGTGTCATTCACCTGCGTCCTCCCTCGCCTCCGGTCTTCTTTACTCTGTCTTGATCCCGGACCCAGGGGGGGGAGGAGAGAGTGCGGTAGACGCTGCGCAAGACTAAATTCACTGTAAGCTAGATGGAGCGCCAATCTCCGTCCCTGCTTTACGTTGCCGTGGAGTACGCGGTGGACATCATCGGGCGCAACGGTCAAACGGTCATTTGGTAATCCACCAGACATGACTAGGGCTACATTCACATAAATTAGAGCACGTGCTATGCTGGGATGCTGTGTTATATACTTGCGGAAATGCCTATGGTGGTCGCAGATGAATTAAACTTCAAGCACGTGACAACTTTCACCAGGGTCAAATCACTTCATATCACAAAAATGCCCGTAGCTCGTTGGAAAAAATGCTCACAAGAATAATTTCACTTCGAATTAGAAGCACCTGCTAAGTAGCAGACTGTCAATCCAACTACCGAGCAAGTCTTTCTATCTTTCAACCATAAATATTTGCAGGACAATCGATGAGCTATCATCAGTGATGTCCTTTAGTCGGTGAGGTTATTCCTCTGCCAGTATATGATTTTCCCTTTAGAAATTGCGAACGCCCTGATGTTATTATTTAGTCGACATACATCGCAAGTTAAAAGCCCATTATTGTTTTCCGCTAATATGCCTTTTAACTAAATGGCTGATTTCCTCCATCTAGTTTAAACATCAGGCGCTTTGATGTCAAAATACGAGTCCATACAAGCTAACCATGCATAAATTGCTTATTAAATCACGTCTTTATTCCTCATCCAGATTATAGAAAAGGCCTGTGCCCAACTACGGAGAAATCCATCCGTATCACTGATTTTGTAAGAAATAGCTTAAATAAGCTGTTTCCGTTGTGGTTTGAAGAAAAAATAAGCCCTATTCAAGAAGTGGAATTTCGGATGGAGGTAGTGCCAGCAGTGGAGACTGAGGACTGCGAGGTGTTGCGCGTTTTTCCTGGACAAAAGTTAATTCGTTTCCAATGTTATGTCGAGATTCCGCGGCTGTATATCTTACTGATAAAAAAGGTCAGTCATTTTGTTTAAATTTCGATAATGATCACCGAGTTCATGTTAAAAACACTTGTCGGTAAGTTAGACTCAGTCAGAGTAACTTTCAATACTTTAGTACGAAATTCCTAACTTAATCTGCACAACCCTGTTGTATCCGATTTTATGTCCTCTATTACTTTTAAAGGGTTGGGACATTACCAACACCGAAGGTATCCAATTGAAACCGCACACGGCCATAAGGCTTTGGTTAAGAAATGTGCGGTTAAAGGCAATAGTCATTTATTTGTATGACAGCGAACGGCCGACTATGCTTCTTTTATCGGATCTGACATTTCCCAATCTCTCACAAATTGCACAACATGACTTGGACAGAAACCTTGATCGGAGCATCAAATTTTGGGGCAAAAAAGCACTGGAAAAGGTGGAATCGTCTGCTCGGATGGCCTTTCAGGAAAGCGATCTGATGTTCTGTACATCTGCATGAATTCTGGTAGTATGCAGTCGGTTGTTCCAATTATACACTTGCCAATTATTATAACATACGTTTGACTTTCTTGTGAAAACCTGGTGGCCCTGGTGGGATTCGAACCGACAACAGCGGGCGCAAAACATAAGTGCAGCCGAAGACCTAACCACCTGAGATGCAAGGCTCCAGCGGGAACCATACGTTCAATCGCCCCTATAAAATCGTTGTCCATTATTTGGAAGATACAAAAAAGCAGTGTTTGTTCGTGTATTTTGTTAACTGATTATTTTTTCTTGGCCTTATGAGTGTTTATCTTTGCATGAGAATTTGCTTTCACTGCGCACGCGGTAAAAATGGACAATTTTTTGGAGCATGATAGAATACCTATCCAAAAGCGGGAAAATCCAAGCCGCCAGGACTGGCATCATTTACGAATGATATCAGCAAAAACGACATATCTAAGCCTCAGTCAAATAGGCAAAGCGCTGCAAAACGCATTGCAGGTACACATATATTTGGGACGAAATAATACACCTGTTTGCCTTTTGAGGCTCTTCATCATCGACAAATGTTTGCCTGTTCGTTGCCCTGCAAACTGAAATTCTCAAGGTAGTTTCCATCGTCACTACTGCATTTGGCATCGACAGCTGTCAACTTAGGAGTTTCCGCAGGTGCATAAATGTGAACACTCAACAATACTTCTTTTAACGAAGTTTGGACCGGCAAAGAGTCCTGTTAATGATCCGGAGAGATGTGATACGGTTTTTCGCTTATCACTCGTTCAACCTACCCCCACGGTTTGTGCAGAGACTTTACGTGGGCAGGTAAATTAGTCACGCGGGCGGTTATCAGACGAGCACTGTCGCTAACATCAGCGTTATGAGCCAACTAACATAATAGAACATATTATAGATGTGCCTGCGTCAATTAATTACACGGATAAAAATGATAAACTATTCTGGGCGCCAATGGCTAAACATGTAGCTGCATTGAAGATTAATGACATCAGCGCCCAGGCCACGTCTAATCCGAGTGGACCCGGCCGCACCTTCGACTGTCACAGGGCCGCCATTCTTGCAAGAGTCGACCGCAATGTAAACCGAGAACTCCTCGCATCGTGGTTTTCTGGCCTTTAGCCAGTTTACGAGTGCGGCGGCGGCATTCCACTTCCAAATCCCCCCTAGGAGACCGGTCGGGCAGGGCAGTTAGAACGTGGAGGCGCGAAGCCAACGTCGATGAGACAAATGGCTCTGCAGGTATCCCACCAAAACCTACTGTGAGTACTAAAATTACGGCAACTGACGAGTTGGTTGCGGACAAGCGGACCATTGTCGCACCTCGCTAACCATCCGCGTTTATTGCGGTAGTCGCCAATTTTTGATTGGCACTCAGCCTCAACTGCATCCTCTTAGTACAACAACTCTTGCAGAACAAACAGTTGATATCTAGTTCCCTCTACGATGAGGGATAAGATGACGAATCAAAGACGTCAGGTTACAAAAGATTCTAATTCAAGCGATTGCTGTTCGTTCTTTCCTTCAGCTTCCCGGAAGGCGCCTCTTCGCTTCTATCGGCCGAGATGCTTTTGCCTGTAGAAATACAATACGGTGGTTACACAAAACAAATGCCAAGAGTAAAACGCTTTGTTAAAAGTTGTAAAATATTAGAGGTGTGGACTTCTAACTAACAGGTCGCGAGTTCGAGCCTCGGGTGTTCCACACTTCGGGATTGTGTATAACTGGCTGACGACGGCTAATAAACCAGAAACAGCCATTCCAGTCTCCCTTTTCTTTGTCGGTTATATCATCCTGCCTGTTAAACTTTTGTCAGTATTGGTCAGAATAGACGGAATTTTCCGAGACGATGAGCGCGCGATCACTGGGACCGTACGTGTATTAATAATAGTAGTTTATTTTAGGGTATTAGGGTATTTTAGGTATTAGTCTGAGCTTTCGGTATCGTACGGAGGCCACCTTCAGAGACTGTGAGAATGCGGCTTCAAATGAGCAGTTTTTGTATTCAAACGCAGAAGGCAGGAAATGTAGGGGGTGATGTTCGCGATAAGGTTGAATCCACGTCATCTCACGGCGGCGTGAGTGCGTGTACCCTCGGGTGGGAACTAGTTCTCGCCTCTTGGCCGCTGGAATAGAGCGCGTGATAGCAAGGGGGGTGTATCAACGTGTCTGTTGATGGAGTTGGTGTCAAACACCCAGGCCTCCAGCAGTTCTCGTCCTGTCTTATTGATGGCCCGAGCCATTATCCACGTGCTTTCGAAGTTGAATTCCTGGCCTTCTTCCTGGGTGTAAGTTTGACCTTTGACAGCGGGTCGCGTCTCCGGACGGTCCGACGCATAACAAAACCACTTGCTAAATTTGGTAACTTTTAATTCGAGCGGGGTACCTAACTTACGTAAGTGTCATCTGCATACTGATCGTCGAATAATACTGTGTTGTGAACTTGACTGAGACTTAAGGCGACAGTAGACGAGTGGTGAGAAAGACAAAGGGCTTGTACGTTATGCTGTTTTCAAAGTTCTGTCACATCATTCAGTTAGGAAACATTACGTGCATATTCGAGCTTATAAGAAGTTTCAAATTCAGTGGGTGTCTCCAGTTAGACTCGTCCAACAATGACTGCAGTCGGTATTTAGGAAAGAATAAGGGCAGGTATGATTATGTTGCCGCTCCCGATGGACACAATACTGTTGAGATTATGATTTGGGGTTCAGGGGAGGTGTTAGAGTTAGGAATTAAGGTTAAGGGTTTTCAAGGACTCAAAGTGCAACCGCGCATTTTCAATAGCGTTTCCTTTGCATAAAATTACTTGACCTCGTCGCCTGTGCGTTCTTCAGCCCCACCTGTAAAAACCCTGTTAATACCGCTCACTTATAACAGTGGCTGGAATTTGCTTACCACAGGTGCGGCTACATAATTATTTCTGACCAAGTTTAAAAACGGCTTGGCGAGCTAGCGTGTTTGTTCGATAAATTACGTTCAAACTACCAAAACGTCGGCAAGTAGATGGTTGGAGCTGTATTCCCGGGCAACACATTTTGCCCCCCCCCTACATCACCACCTAAATGAGCAAAAAGATTTTATTCTTCAGCGGAGAGAATAGTTATGTTTTATTTATATTTGGAGAATACATCGTTTAAATGAATGTCTTTGTGCATGGATTTCAAGTTCTTATTCTCCTTGTTCCCAGACGATCAAGTGCCTGAACTTTTCTCCTTATATTAAAGTACTAGCGTGGACCTGAACAGGCTAGCAACACCAGATTGCAGTGGTGACTTCCGACAACGAAAAAACCATCCGCAATAAATGAGCTGGGCTTTGAAATTCAAGTTCACTGATCACTTTCATTAGTTCAGTTTTTTATTTTTGCACAACACTGGACGACACTATTGGGACTGGCACGCGGTGTGATTCGAAAAGCTTCCCCTCTCGGGAAATATATTTAAGTGGCCTCCAAATTTTCTATTCTTGTAAGTTGCCTACTTATTCACACAAGATTGGATGCAAGATTAGGGTTCAAATTTTGACTAAGCTTCCGGTAATGGTAAGGACAGGACATTAATTATCCCTTCTGGAATATAGCGCATGACGTCATAATTACTCGGTACGACCGCCAAGGAGTCCAGTCATTTTCCGGCGTGAGCGCATTCTCAGACGTGGAAAACTACCACACATCCTTCTAACCCACTTCTTCAATGGTGGCAAATCCTCCAAGGGAACCGCTTACTTATCCAGTGTCTATTCGATTTCTGGAAACTTCAAACTCATTGTCAAATCGTGTTTGTGTTCTTTTTAATCCTTGCAACGTCATGCTCGCCTCGAGCATGCTGCTTTGTTGCTCTAACAACTCTACCCTGCTTCCTCAAGCATCTACTAGCAGATCACAGTGACTATATTCTTTTCTGTGCATAGGGCTGTTGGGTTGTCCACAGGTGCAAAACAGCGTTTTGGTGCGTTTAATAACTGAACGTGTGCAAAATGCTGCGTTCGTGTATACACTTACCCACATGCCTATCCCATTAATCTGCGCTCAGCGGGTACTCATGAGAAGCCAAACAACCATGTGCAGTCCTATGGTATGAATCGAATCAGTTATTGTGCAGTAACTGCGTAGTATCTGCAAGCCGCCGACAATTCACTGACAACTGGTTCTCTGCCGGCAGATGCGCTCCTGTTGTGTATACAGATGGTGGGCATGGCTGCAAGTCATCCTCGTCCTTCTTTCCCCCTGTTGAAGTCTTGTTAATGTTGTAAAAATCCTGGTCTAGTGTGTATTGTGTACCAGGGAATGTGGTGGCACGCCTAGGTGCGGCTCTGGCCGTGTCAGCTACTTGTGTCCTTCCTTGCCTCTGGTCTCCTTGACTCTGTCTTGACACCGGGTCCAAGTGGGGAGTGGGGAAGTGAGAGTACGGTAGATGCTGCGCAAGTCCACTACCAATATAAGCTAACTCACGCACAAGTCACCGTCCCTGCTCCGCCTTACTATGTAGCGCGCAGTGTACATCGGCGGGCGAGACAGCCGAACTGCCGGGTCTGCAACGTTCCTCGTGTTTTCTGGCATGTGAACTTCAGCTTTATTTGTTTTATTTAAGTTCTGGGCCAAAGTCCTACCCTGAAGTCTTGCAGCAATTAACGACGTGAATTTCGGCCATCAACCAGTCATCACACCACGCCCAACGATCTCTGATGAAGGGGAGGGGGAACCGTGACTATTCATAGGTATGCGGACGCAGGGCGATCGCATCCTATAAATACTGCGGCTCCTTGTGCATGAACCACCCATATCTGTTTTGTCTCTGATGTCCGGTTCGAGCGGTAATCCGAAACGTCAGGCCAACAAAACTCTTGTTCCAGCGATCGTGTCACCTTCTTCAAGACTGCTTCCTGGGACTCGTCTCTTTGCTTCCATTGGCAAATCAAAATCCGTCAGAAGCTGCTTGGCGAGTCCGGTGGTAGGCGCATTAGACCAATACGGACGCCAGTTCAGGACTTACTACTATAACCACCAACAACTATGAGCCCCGGCCGGACGATGCGAGTTATCCGGATGTCATTTCTACAAAGACACCGAATTGAGCATTTCTAAAACTTAATTTGTTCTCATCAACCAGTGTTGTCCCAATGTCACTCAAACCTGTATTAGCTGTGTGGATATCTCTCAAGTTTTACACTCCGAACTTATTAGCTTTTTAAAACCACACCAGTGGATTGTTTTCTTAGTCTCGACTTCTTCTTCTGCAGCAGCAGTAGTATACTCTCTTCTGGCAGTATTTAAATACATACAGAACATACATAAAAAACGCAAACGCCCCTATCCATGACGGTCATTCCCGCCAACCCTTCGGTATGTAGAAATGTTATGACGATTCGCTCGTTTTTTACTTCCTTTGCTTTTTTTTTCCTAAACCAGATTTGGCGGATTCCAGATGTTGCAGTAGGTTGGGTTGGTAACTTGACCCAAATGTGATTAAACGCACATCGTCCGGCGGAGCCTCGTATTTCAAGTGCTTAGAGCGTTGGCCGTCCTAAAGCCTTCCCCTTACTGGGTGGGTTCGAATCCCACCGAGGCGTCGAGTTTTTCACACTTGGGTTAATATGAATTATTTAAAATCTGCAAAACATCCGTGAATAAACTAATTTACTTGCATTTCGTCGTCTCTGTTCACACTCTGTTGTGGGGCACGAGGTAAACATCGACGTGCTCGATGGCTAAACTGTTGTCCATAGAGTACATGGGCTAACTCATGAAATATCGACCAAATGCCCGAAATGCGTCTTCGTTTCCAAAAAATTGATTAAATAAAATTATAAAACTAATCGGCACGCAGCGTTATGCCATTACAATTTGGTTACCCCAGGATGCCAGTTTGCAAACGAACCTCTTTACGGCTCCATGCCATAACAATACTTTGTAAAAAGTAACTACATAAGAAGCATGCATTTTTTCATTGATTTTCGATGTTCTTAAAAATTTAACTATGTTTCAAGAAAAGCATGCGTAAAAATAGTTAATCTTTCGCTTATTCGTTATAGAGATTTCGTTTTCTTCCTGTTTTGTACTCGAAAGTAGGGGATAGTTCAATTTTAAAAAAGTTTATAATTGTGGGATTCTTAATACCGTGGAATGGCTGTTCATAAATCGACAAATATCTGCATTCACCAATGTGGCTTGTTAAGTTAAAAATACGCCTCAAATCCATTGCTTATTTTTATTAACCCCATATAGTTTCCTCTTAATACCATAGAAAAATGTATGGTTTTACGTACGCGGAAGATATACGCCTTGTATTTTCGAAACCCTGAATCAAAGTGTAACGGCAGATCGGGTTCAAAATTATTCGAGGATTAGAAATGTTTTTATGTGCCGAATCATACTTCTTCCTTGAGTATAAAATTAGAAATAGACATAATTTATCACTAATTGAACAAAAGATTGAATATTTTTATACATGCTTTACATGAAGTATAATTAAATTTTTAAGGGCATCGACAATCAATGAGGAAAATGCATGCTTCATAAGGAATCATTGTTTACGAAGCATAGTTTTTGTATGCAGTCGTAATGTGGTTCGTTCTAATGCCGGCATCCTGGAGTAACCAAATTATTATGACAATACGTTGGACGCTGATTAGTTTTACAACCTTAGGTAATTAATCTTTTCGAAACAAAAATGCATTTCGGAATTTTGGTTAGCATTTAATGATTAAGCCCACCTACTGCGTAACCAAACACTGAAATATAGGTAGTCTACTGTAGCCACTGCAAGCAAGCGTGATAACAGTGAATGGATATTTCCCCTCGTTTTCTTCTTGGCTGGTTTATGGGTTTTTAAATTCTCGCACTTTCAGAAGTGAAACAGATTTTTATGTAAAGTAAACGAACGTGCACAGACCAAATAAAAAGTTTGTGAAGAAAAAGCAAAGGGTTCGTTGTTAAGCCGTCTTGTGTATGCGAATGCATAATTTCATACTTAATAATAGGTTAATTGCTCATTTTTGAGGACCTGCCTAATTGAAGTTTTCCGCCCTTCGCAATAACCCAATGGAATGTCACCGTATCTCAGCGGATAATTGCATTTTCTACACTTCTAACTTATGTAAAATGTATTCCAATCAGAATAACATTTTGGTGAACGAACGGCCGTATTCTCCAGCTTCGACACAGTAGCTAGTTAGCTACACAGTTCTTCGAAGACGTTTTCCTAAAATCTATCATCATTATCGATCACCAATTACGATTTTTGCCTTGGTAGTAACAAACTCTTACTCAATATCTTGCTTACTGATGTACAACAGCAGAGGGAGTAGCTGTTTCACGACGTCCTTCTTGAGGACTAGAGATGATACTGCGTCTCGTTAATTTGACACTGGAAGAGTTCTTCGAAAAATCATGTACTGGACACAAACCTTTTTTAATCCTCCTCTACGCTGAAATGGGTCCACTGTGCGTTGTCGTTTCCCTAACTAACAGAGTAGTCTTTCAAAAGGCAATTTGGCGGGCATACGTTTGCTTTCGATAAATTCTCTTCAAGCCTATACATTTATATGGCTATTGTAGTAATAACTTAAAATATATTGGCAAGCAGATAATTAAGCTGTAGCTCGGGTTTGGAGAGGTGAGGGGGGGAGGGAATGAGTGACACACCACACTTACAGTCAGCGTCAGCGAGAATGTGGGTCCCCGCGAAGTCAAGAACATGCGCGTGGCTGGCTTGATGGCTTTGACCCATGGTAACTGTGGGACATGTATGAATTTTTTCTGTGCGCATAGGACCGGGCTGCGTAGCCTGATTGCAGCCGCCTCTGTCGTAGGCAACAAGCGCTGCCCAAGCAGTTTTGAATAGCTTGATGGGCCCTTGTAAATCACTCTGAAGGCCTCTCTGACGTCTGCACGGTGGTCTGTGTCGGCCATGTGCGCGAGGATCAAGCTGTTGATGTTCTTTATTTGTCTCTTTCCTAACCATGCTGGGAGATGTTCTTTCATTCTTTTGGATAAACTCCGGCTCGTGCAACCAATATATTCTGCCGCGCAGGAACAGGTGAAGGAGTAAATACACATAGACGTGATCAGAGCTGATAGTTTGTCCTTGCCCTCTCCGTATAGGATGGGACTGGAAGTAGTCTTTTCTAGTCGGCTAACCGTTGAGTTGTCTAAAAGCAGACGAACATCACCGGTTGTTAAACTAAAAAACCCGATGCATGCTATTCTTGATCCTTTAAAAATATGCAAAATCTCCAAATCGTCATCCACTCCACTTGGTTACAGTTAGGATTTTCAATAAGGGTACAAAATGGCCACTGTGGAAGATGTGGTTTTTAATTTCTGGGTAACAGCTATAACATTACCAGTAACACAGGCAATGTAAAAACCTACATAGTTAATAGGGAATTGAGTAGAGGGTAATGATGGGCGGGGGTAGGTAGTGCGCCCTCGTCAAAGTTGACGAAGTTCACCGCAACAGTTGGTCTATAGGCCACCATTAGCAGCACTTTGGTGCCTCTTCTGAGTCTGCGATTTCCGCTCTGTTTTTTATGCTACTGGTAGGCATATTCACAATCAGATAAATAGCGGCTTTTCACCTTGACTGACTATTCTGGTTCTTATAAAAAGCCCCTTTCATGTAGCGGCAAAGTCGGCCAACTTTAAATTCGTGGCGCTAACTCCCTTGGTGTCCAGTGCGCTATTTAGGATTAAATGCCATGCTAGCGATAGTAAACGAGCCGGAGAAGACATGTAACCTGCAAGGACAACCAACGACACCTTCGATGGCCGCGTTGGCCCGTCTTAACTCTGGCAGATTTTAGAAGGTGAAACATCGAACAGAGGAGTTCGCTTAATCTTTTGGAACAAAGAGCTGGGATCGCACAAAATGGCAAAGCTCAGAACTCGTATATCGGCGAATACTTACACAGAAAAGCAAATAATTCGGTGAACGAGAGGTTGCGAGACGTATCAGACATAATTAAATAGGTTTTGAAGTATTCTAACATGTTTTCAAATGTATGTAAGGCGGACAATGACAGGCAGTTGTCGGCACTAGGCATGGTGGTTTTACACATCACGTTCTGTGAGTTGGACGTGAGGGGTGGGCCTGATGGCAAAATTCTAATAGACGACTTACCTTCTTAGTCCTTGTGACTCATATTTCTAAGCATGGACACGCGTGGACATCAACCTTTATCGGTAACAGTAAATTTCGCGAAAACGTACAACTTCAGTCCGTCTTTGCATAACATATATAACAAGTAAGCATCATACGACTATTTGATTTTTCACAGAATAATCAATGTCAAACAGTAAAGCTATTGCTCAGTACACACAGACTAATCAATGAGGAGAATAACTTTGAAACACAGTGTGGGATAGAAGAAGAGAGAATGTTAACACACAACAGTGGTTTTCTAGATGGAAGGAACACGGGATCAACAGGGCACGCGATCTAACTGTTTGCACAGGCCGGTTTTCTTCTGTCGTATGTTAAGTGCTTCTGGGTGGCGCAGATTATAAGGTGTTTGCACCCGAACAAGTAGATTGGACAGACGAAAAAGCTTCTGCCAGCCAGGTCAGTCGAGCAGAAAAACAAAATCCTTAGGTCTTCTCTAACGAAACATCTAGATAGCGGTCACTCTGAGGTTGGAGTATACACACGTCCTAATCTGCGGAGAACAATAATAAAGACAGCATTCGAACCCAGCATTGACTGCCTAATCGACAGAGCAGCCCCACTTCGTAAGACGCAACAGTGAGCTGGATTCTTGAGGTAGGAGCAGTGTGAGGTGTCATGGTATTGGTCGCTGTGATTGACGCAGGGGTCCGGGCAGGACGCGTGATATCGGTGGGGACAGCGGCAGTGTGATCACCTTTGATCACAGTGGTCGTCGTCGATGAGAAGCTTGAGGCGGGGCGGGAGGTGAGGGAGAAGTTAACGTTGTCGAGTTGTTGGTGCATCGCGTCCGAAGATGTCCTACGATGGCGGTCGGCCCTTGAAATGTGTCTCTTCAGTGGGGACATGTTGGAAGCGACCGGCTGTGGACACTGAGGAGTCGAGGCATTTGGCACTTGTGATTTACTTCGTAGATGCCTGTGCGGGCCTGTTCTTAGCGAGGTTCTTCTAGGTCACCGGTTTGATCTCCAGTCCTTTAAGAGAGTTCTTCAAAGTGTCCTTGCAGCCTGCAGTAAGGGTACACACGGACTAGTCTGTGGAGACCAATAATCAAGACAACATTTAAACCCCGCAGGTCATGCCTTGCACATCGACTGACTGACCGACACAGCTACCCCACCCCGTAAGGCATAATGGTGGGCCGGGCGACTGAACAGCCCGACGGACTGACAGGCGTGACCCGTTGTATACAGAGGTTAATAGTTGCCCTAGTTTCCACAAGGCTAGCAAATATTTCGGTTTCAAAACAACATGAAAGTTGCATACCTATAACCTCTTGCTCAGAGGGTCAAATAAGCCGCTAACTGACGTGGGGAGTATGTTTTCTTAAAGTCAACGAACGTTTTCCGTCGGCGGTGATGTGAAGTTATTTGACGCATTTCGGGTACTTTGTCATTCTCATAGGCTTCTGTAAAAATTTCAATTTAAGTTATTCTGCAGTTTAATAAGCTTTACTCAACCTGGATTGATAAAACGCATGCCTTCTGGTCGTTTCTAATCAGAAAAATCGGTTTCACTTCATTTCCGTCGTCAATGCCAGTGACAAAGCCGTAAATCAGAGACATAAAAGAGTAGTTTCCGATCAAACACAAAAGGGTAATTTGATGTCTTTACAATCACAAAAAATCTGATTGAGAGCGATGACATCTACATTAGGTGGGCTAACTCATGAAATGTCAAACAAAATTCCAAAATGCGTGTTTGTCTCGAAAAGATTAATTAAGTAGGGTTTCGAAAGTAATCATTGTGCAGAATAATTCTATAGTAATTCGGATATGTCAGGATATCGGCTTTTGAACAAACCTCTTTCCGGCTGCATGCAAAAACAATACTCTGCAAAAAATAACTATTTAACTGACAAGCAATTTTCCCATTGATTTTTGTGTTCCTTAAATATTCAGTTATATGTCATAGAAAACATGCATAAAATATTCATCCCTTTGATCATTTGGTAGTAAAAGACGCCTTCTGCCAATTTTATACTCGAAGGAAGGTTATAATTCGGTTTTCAAGAAGATTCTAATTATGAAATTTTTTGATAACGTGAAAAAGCCGCTCTGAAAACGTC
>CACRXP010000767.1:15292-36964 GCA_902702965.1 Spirometra erinaceieuropaei
TTTCCAGAGATTGTCATTCCACCCCATCATCTCTTTTTTGGCACTTGTCGGTTGCTGATTTCTCAGCGCTGTATGACCGTCTACGAAGGTTGTAGTCTAGAGTTACAATTCATAGAAGATCACCCGTATTTCACAGTAATAAACACTGCCCTCGCGAAACTTCCTCTAGGGAGTACAGTAGTGTCTCCAGCTGAAAGCGTTCATTGCAGTGTGGATCACTATCTTTTAACCAGTGCGCCTCACTTCCACCACTTTTGCTCGTTTCAGTGCCTTTTTGAAATGCTGATCGACTACCTGGACAACGGCGGCATGCTGCAGTCCCTGTCGAAAATTATTAAGACCTGCACACGCAATGTGCAGATTCAACAGTCCAGATCACGCAAATCCTCCGGATCCGCCAAGTTGCGTCCTTCCTTGAGCTTTGATGTCGGCTCGTCATCCGACGAGAACCGTTTCATCGCCGTAGTCACACGTATCCTCCGGGCGCCGCCCAACACGCCTCTACAAAATGCTGAGGGCCTGGTAGACTTTATTTTCACTGCCTGGCTACACCTTCAGGAGGTGCTGACGGAGCCCTTGAAGCATTGCTTCACACATCCACATCAGGTCTTGGCCTGGGCTAAACTCATCAAGGATGCCTTTACTGTCGTGAAGTCACAACTTATGCGTAGGTTGCAGATCTTTGATCTACGTTTTGTGCTCCTGCACTCTTCTTGTCCAGAGCTACGCAATGTTTTCTACTCCCATCTGCTCCGCTTCCTCCCAGTATTCATAACCTTTCGGGAAATGGGCACGGAACTGGGATTATTAACGCCTCCCGTCTCTGCAATCTGCGGTCGTCCGGGTAGGCTTATTTCATGTCATCGTGCACTGGCAGGAGACGGCAACTGCCTCGGCCTTCTGCCCTTGCCCCCGTAACAGCTCGGTATGTCGTCCATGTTTTCGCAGAGGACCGTCCCTGGACTTTTAAGTGACTTACGCCTGAGATGGTCTGGAGTGATGAATTGCGCCCTCGCTCTGAGTTCCTTCGATGTTTTGCGTTAGGCAGTCCCACCCTCGTAATAGACGAACTGTCTTCACTGCATTACGTTATTGGTGGGACTGGTGGATAGAATGATCTACTGGTCGGTGTAACGGCATGTTAGGCGGCTTGCGGGGAGTTTTGCCCCCGTGATAAGTGTTTGTTGACGGTGGGGCTTCAATTGGATGTTGTTGGCTGGGGTTTGACATCCGATGAGGTAGGACAGGTGCAGGAACGGAGTTGGGATAGATGGTGAAGCGCTTTAGGAACTAACAGGAACAGTTTGTACACTCGGATTTTGCAGCTACGACATCGAACGCTCAACCCATTTTTTGTCCACATCTGAGCCAGACGCCGCTGAAATAGGCGCGTTGATGCGGGTCGAATTACTTGGTCTGACGTCTCATACCTTTGAATCTCAATGTGTCCTGAACCGCGGTGACGAGGGTAGTCGGTGACGTAGTGTTGCGTTCGTACGTATGCCAGCGTGTAGCCTTCGAACCACCCCGACCTGAAGTGTGCGTGTAAGGTATAAGTAGGAGGAGAAAAATTGATCGACGTTGACGGTTACTGTTCTACGTGTTGTGACTGATGTGAACGTGTTCCACAATGTCAATGCCCACGTTGCGTTGATGAGGAGAACAGGCGTGAAGGGGTTGGATACTGGCAACGCTGTACCCTACTGCCTCAGGCATACTTTCTTGTCATTTCTCTATCGTCTCCTTATTCTGTTGCCCTCGAAGGTTGTGACGCCGTTCTTCGTGGCAGGTTGCGCTACCCATCGGTCCTGGTTGGTCAGGCCTGCATCAAGACAGTTGACTATGCTATAGGCGGCACTATCTAACCGGGCACCTTAGCTTCGGTATGCACTATCCACGAAATGCTGCTGGTTTGTCTTTGCCTACGAATTTGACTCCACACACAGAAAGTAATTTACATATCACCAATGGTCACCGGGGTAATTGTTACATCGATTACCATTACCTGGTTCAATCGCTAGTCCAAGCCATGTCACGGATGGGGCCTCTGTTGCACAGCTTATGCTGACTTACAGAGAATTCTTGTCTCGTCAGGAGCAATAATCTATTCCTTTGCCGATCCCATCCTTCTAAGGAATCAGTGAAGAGCAGCTTCTGAAACGAGTTCGCTTATTTCGGCGAACCATTTATAGGACTGTCGAACCTCCCGTGTCGTTTGTTTTCCCACCCCAAGGCCCTATTTGTCTTGCGCAAATTTAGCGGAAAGTCTATTCTTTTCGGCCTGTCAAAATCATACTTCTATGCCACCGCAGCATCCTTTTTCGAGTTGCTAATAGGAGCGAAGAGGCGAGTTCCAGGAAGTAGTCGCGAAGAAGGAACAAGAGCTTTATTAACCTGACGTTTCGGATCCTCACTCGAATCCATCATCAGAGGCAGAGTCAGCTAAGGTTGGTAAATTGCCCAGGTGTTGCAGTATTTATAGGATGTAGTTGCTAGGCCGTTACACGCCTATCGCCGTTGGCAGCTCCCGAGTGCATCACAGTTCGACTGGCCAGGTGTTGAAGTATACAGTTGCCGTGCAGTTGCTATGCCTTTGTGTGTCGGTCAGGATTATCGATCCCCACGCTCATTGCACGCAGTTGAGTTGCTGACGTCCGGATTTCGTCACCCGTGTGGACTCTTGGGCAATTTGGCTCGCCAATATTGACACCCGGAACAGTGGTCATCCGCACCCTGCCCTCGTGGCTAACTACTTTATCAAGGCAAAGTCTCAGCGCCGAATACGGGGCGGAAAGTAGTTGTGCTTGTTGATTGATTGAGGACCGGGAAACCCTGACTCGAGCAGTTTGCGGCTCACGCGTTTGTCACCTCTTACAAGAATTTCTGCCTCGTCAAGCTTGAATGTGTGGTTGGGTCCCGTCGAGTGAGCCGCGACCTAGGAGCTGGCGTCTTTCCTCCTCACTGCTGCTGCGTGCTCGGCCATCCGCGTCCGCAGTAGTCTTCCGGTTTCTCCGACATAGTTGCTTTGTCCACAGCTGCAGCAGACATGGTAAATGATTCCAGATGTTTCTTGCCGTGACAATGGGTCTTTCGGCCTCATGATCTGGCACCTTATACCGTCCTATTAGCTTTGATCATAACCTTGCAAATTTGGATGCTCGTTTTCTACCGAGTCTCATTTCAGGCCTGCGATTAGTTTTATCGACACAACGTCATATGTAATGGGGGTGACCTGCACGCGTCTCTTTCCGTTATTGCCTCACTGGCGGTATAGAGGGCTTGAGACGGATGAACCAGTGCAGCACTGCCAGCCCTCCAACATCCACAGGGAGGGGGTATATTTACATCTGCTATGGAGTTAACAAGCCTAAGGTTCGTATTCGCAGCTTTGATTTTCAAGTTCTGCCTGCCAAACTCCGCGATTTTCTGTTTCACACCGGTTGGCGCTTTCTCCGAGCATTTTCCAAGCCTGACTGTATCCTCGTGATTACTTTATGTCCGAAACATCGGTTCTACCCAACTTGGATGCCTTCACGTTGACTTGGCGTGAATGACATGGTGCATGTCATCGACTTTTTATTGAGAGTGCGGAAATGCAGTCATAAGCAGAAAATATTTTTACTCGTCCCGTCGCTGAGTGTTAAAGATGGACAGAACAGCAAATCACCGATATACCTTACCTACCTTCTCAAATCTCTCCTCTGTGAGGCGAATAGGAAGACCTGTCTTTGTTTCGGTCGCTCGAGAGAGGGAGATTGTACAGAAGGTACATCTTTCCGATGTTATCTGTGGCCGTGAGTTTCAGATGGTCCTGATGTAGTCGATTTTCGTTCTTTCTCCTTCCACTTTCCCGTTCTTCTCCTTTCTGCCCCCAATCTTGTCAACTTGCGCCAATAATTTCTCCACTCTTTGCGTCCTTTGTTTCGTCAGAAAATGACCAATCGAAGATGGGCCTAAAGCGACAACAAACTCTCGTGAGCGGGGCCGCTGGTTACCGCCCTGGGCGTGATGACGGTGGTGGTATCTTCTTCACAGATTCCTCTGAACTGGCCGAGTCGTCCGGTTTTCGGCGTACTCGCCTATACCGGAGTGAGCGCATTCGTCGGAATCCCACGGGCGCCCGCATCGACCTTTCCCCCTCTCCCGTACGCCATGGCGTTGGCGCTAGCGTCAACTCCACCGCCGTATCTTCGGTCGTGGGTGGCAGTGAAGACTGTGAATCCCCCTTACCGCTGGATGTAAACCGCGGTGATACGTCGACCACGCCCCTGCGTCTTGGCCTTAAGCGTTTGAGCTCTACTAGCAACCCAGTCAGTGACGCCGCCGACTCCGATGCACGAGCCTCCCCGACCGCTGGGGAGGATGGAGGGCAGAGTGTGTGTGGGGAGGACGAAGAGGGAGATGTTACCCTGACCGACGGTCCATCGACCTCCGCCGGCGTCACTTTTGAAATACCCGCCCACCAGTCCAACAAAGTTGGCCTCCGCCGCAATGCCCACCCGCCCCGCTATGTTAAACGTCCTACTCCGCCGGTTGGCATCTCAGATCTGGCAAAATGCCAGGAGCGATGCAACAAGTGAGTTCTTCTTTTCCCCCTGCATGTACGCTACGGGTTTATAAGTTAGGGTTTTGCTTGTACATACTAGAGTGAGAAAGGAGTCAGTGGCCGATCTGACTGTGGTGCAGAATATGCTTGTACTGTTTTTCTTAAATCCTCGAAGGCAGATGCAAAATAAATGCTGACAAGATTAAGGAGATTGAGATGACCATTTCCGGTTTATCGGCCGTCGTCAGTCAGATATTCTCAACTCCACGTTTTCAGAGCCTAGGACTCGACAGTTAGGAAGCCAGAGATTGTTGTCCCATTTTCCCTTGTCTTTGTCCTCGAGTACAATTTCTAGAGGGGAACTCCTTAGGGCTGGAATCAGTGAGGCGCAGCTTCTGAGACGAGTCTTCTTATTCTGGCGAACCGCTTATAAAACTGCCGAAAGTTCCGTGTCGTTTCTTTTTCCACCCCAAGACCCTATTTGTATTGCACGAATCTGGCGGAAAGTCGATTCGATTCTGCCTGTCAAAATCATACGTCCATGCGCCCACTGGTCTGCCAGTGCTGCGTCCTTTTTCGACTGTTTAATCTCAAGATTGGAATGTCTTTGTAGTTTTGACCGTAACCTTACAAATTCGGTTGCTTATTTTCTGCCGAGTCCCATTTCATTCCTACGATTAGTTTTATCGACGAAAGGACATATGTAATGCGGGGGACGTCTCTTTCCGCTATTGCCTCAGTGGCGGTATAGAGGGCTTGAGGCGGATGGACTAGTGCAACAGTGCCAGCCCCCTAACATCCGAGCATTTTGCAAGTCTGCCGGTATCCTCGTGATATTCAGTGTCCGAAACATCTGTTCTAACCAGCTTGGATGTCTTCATATTTATGGAGCTCCGTCGACTTGGCGTTCATGGCGACCATTCCCCTTAAGTGCGGGAGTCTCAGGAGTTTTTATTGAGAGTGCGGAAATGCAGTCAGAAGCAGGAACTATTTTTTTACTCGCCCCGTTGCTGACTGTTAAAGACGGAAAGAACAGCAAATCGCCGATATTCCTTTGTTACCTTTTCAAATCCCTCCTCTGTGTGGCGAATGGAACATGCACCTGAGACACGCGTTGGACTTCTAACTAACAGGTTGCGGGACCGAGCTTTAAGATTTCCGCGTCTCGGGACTGGGTATGACTGACTGATGACGACTAATAATCCAGAAATAACCGTTCCAGTCTCCCTAATCTTTGGGGATAATGCCATTCCGCCTATATTACGCGCTGCTGTGCAGCCGCTGATTGGGCTCGAGAGAGAACCTCAAGGCACAGCAGAAGAAGTGAGTGATTTTCTCTGGAAAAGTGGTCTTGGAATAAATTCTCACTCGAAAAAATCCCTTCACTCAGGTTAGTAAAGGTAAGAGATCCGGGTCGACTATCTGAGGAAAGAGAAGTGCTCACCAGATCGGGGGAATTGTTTGGTTGACGTCTCGAGGAGCACTTCGAAGTCTGAAGGGCCATTCCTTACATTAAAGAAGTCTCCGAGGCGGTTTCACGACTGCTACAACCCGCTAGGGTAGGCATTGCCCATAGACCCCAGGCAACAATTCTTCGCCGATTGATGCAACCAAAAGACATACTGCCATCCACTGAAACCTCAGCAGTTGTCTGTCAAATACGTTCTAGCGATGGAGGCTGCAACTACGTTGGGGAACCCGGACGGAAATTGCCGACTTGCCTACATGAACACAAACTGGCACCTCGGGGACTAGACCTAAACTCACAGCTTGCGACTCACATCGGAGAAACTGGCCACAGTTTTGACTTTGAAGGAGCAGCCGTCTTCGGCCGGGGCACCTTGGGAACAGAACGTCTCACACATGAGGCTTGGTAATTAGATGCCAACGTCATCAGCAGGCATCTAGGCCTTCCTGCGGCCTATAAAGTCCTACGCCACTGCACACACCGTGTCGAGTACAAGACAGTCATGCGGAGGTTAAGAATACCGAGCAAACACGGCCTGTCGACCAATTCACCCAAAAGAGGGACACAAACGCAACCAACCTCAATTGAGGTGACGACACACAGCACAGGAGGCCACCAACACTCGCAAAGGACGGCCATTAGGCCAAGGCAGCGAAAGAAGAAAAAATTCGTTCAAATTGGCAACGTTGAGATATCCGGGTTGATTGTTTAAAGAGCCTATCTTCATCATCAAAGAAAAATTCGGTCAGTCCAAGACCAACTAATTCGGCTGTGTATTCAAAATTCTGATCGATTTTTGCACTAGACGCTTTGATAGTGGAGAGCCGCCCAAGCTCTTCGAAACGTCATCCAAAAAATTTCCCCGATCCGGTGAGCACTTCCCTTTCCTCGAGTCCCTTTACGTCTCAAATGAATCCAATCGGCAAAAATAACAGCAGATCATGTACCGTCTGCTAGTCTTCCAGATTTCGGTCAGAGTTTCATGCCTCACATGGTCCTTAGAGCAAGAATGTGCAGAGTCCTATGAGTGCGACATTCTCCGACTAAAAAGACGGAGATTGCTATCACGCTGTCCCCAATGTTGTCAACACTGCTTTCGATTTATCAATGGATAAGGTGGGTCTCAGACCCGGACATCTAGGGCAAAACGGAAATTCCCATTTTATTTCCATAATCTGTTTCGCTCGTCTAGCCCCTTCGCTGTGCAACTGCGCATTCCCAGCATTACTTTGCGGAAAGCTAGGTCTGCGTATCAAGTTCGTGCACCCCTAATCCTGAGGTTGCCGAACGATCTCCTGAGCCCTGTCCAAACTCCGGGCGCACTGAAGCCTGTCTTCGGGATCCCGCTGACTGATGGCGGCCAATACTTCATAAATAGCCATTCCGTCGTCCATACTTTTTGTTGGTAACACTTCCCATTCCGTGTTTGTGACTTTAGGTAGTTTACCTATAGTGGAAATTTAGTTGTGCTAGGTCAGCACCTCTGCTCGTCGAGTAAATAGCCTGCATTGCGTTGTTCGTGCGCCAGTTATTATGTTCTTTTTACCTTTACTAAAACGTCTATTTGTCTTTTTTGTCCTTCTCCCTCGCGTAGTCTCCTTCTCCAGTTGCTCCAAGTCTCCGACGAATACTACCGGCTGCTGTCGAGCAACTTGCAGAGCAAGCAGGCGCTGATAAACTACCTCCGGTTAGTGAGCACCGTCTTTTTGCTAAAACTCTGGGACTAGTATGGCCGCACTGTTTTCCTGTTTTAGACCGGACCTTGTCACTTTCGTATTCTGTCGTCTAGGTTGCTGTACCGTTCATCATTATCCACTGCCTTGTGCCCATAGGTTTTCCTGGCAGGGACTTGAAGAACGTTTATTTTTTCAAAATAAAACCTGGTGTACTGCTATAATCATTATGGTCTTGTTGGAAAGTAAGTAATGAACATTCATTGTTAGTGCCTTTTTGAAGCAAACTGTGTGGAAATTCAGTGCATGTAGAGACACGAGACACATTGGCCGAAATCTTTCATCTTTTTTCAACTGCGTAGCACAAATTAAGTGGAATTCGAAGACAGTTGTACATAGAACATGACAGTTTGACTGTTGTGCCCGACGATGTACACCGTGTGCTTCACAGCAGGGCGGAAGCAGGGGCAGTGATGGTTCAAAAAATCTGCTCACAATGGCAAAGTTGAGAGATCCAGGTCGCAATTTCTGCCCGGTTTCTCCAACATAGTTGCAGTCGCCCTCATGGCAACTTATTGCGTAGACAACTGAGGTTTAAGCAGGTGACAGAGCCCTTGACTTACACATGAATTCGTTTATTATGGTAGACTTGCGAAGCATCTACTACACTCATTCCCCCCCCCTCCCAACCAGGGTCAGGTGTCAGGAAAGTCAAGAAGACCGGAGGCGGGAGTGACCACAGGTGACTTGACACGGCGAAAACTCACTCCCGGGCGTACCACTACGCCCATTAGTCCACAACGTACACTTACCAGGATTTTACTCAAGAAAAGTGGGGGAGCAACTCGGATCCCACTGGGTGGGCGTATCATATAGGCCACTTTAAGAAGGAACCATTGCCGCCTGACTCATTCCACCAATCGGCCCCCCCCACTCATACACCTGCGAGAAGGTCCGAGTTATCTCGTCAGTTGGCAGCCTTCCAAACCCTGACTTTTTGCGCATCGTGATAGATGCAACTGCGTCAGATTGCTTCTAGTACGAAATATGCGCTGAGACCGTCGCCCTCATTCTCTCTACCCAATTGCATGCACCAGTCCATTGTCCAACCCGGTCGGATGTGTGGCGCAGTGGCTGACAGGTGCCGTGGCTGATAGGGATAGAGGACCCCAACCGAACACACCAAGACTACACACATGCAGCAGAGGAGTCGCGTGGAGGAAGGAATTAAAAGACACACTCCCCACTTACGTGAGGAGTGTCGGTGGTGTTGTATATTGGAGATGTTCATGTGTGGTCCCTGCGTTGGTGGGGGGGGGGATGCGTGGTGATGTGGTCAAGACGGCGATGACCCACCACATGCTCTCATTACGGCGCATGGGACCGAATAGACTGAACCTGTGGAAGCTATGCGCAAATGCTCCAGGCCCTGGCTCACCAGTCTCTGTACGATGGATTTGCAAGTGACCGACCAGGCGGATGCGTAGGGTGAATGTGCGATCGCAATGAGGACAGGTTGGACCGAGCCCACATCTATGGAAGTGGCGATGGCGATGGTGAGGGTGATGGTTGACGAGCCGCCGGGAGCGCTCCGATCGGTGGCGGGAGTGGGGGTTGTGGTGGTAGTCGCCGCCGCCGCCGCCGCCGCAGATGTTGTGATAGGGATGATGGAGATGACAGTGGTCCACAGCGGCAGAGCACGGGGATTCTGAGCATCGGAGATGGCTGTAGACGCTGTCCTGGACGCCGGGGGGTTGAAATAGGGACGGTCGGGGAGACAGCAGTTGGGATTGTTGGACTGTTAGTGCACTGGATCCGGAGTTGTCCGACGGGGCCGATCCGCACACAGAATGTCCATTGACAGCCCAGTCATGTTAGGAGGGATTGGATGTTGGCGTTGGGGGTCAGGGACGCCTGAGACTTGTCAGCTTCTCGGTTGACATTGACAACGTCGATCCGATTGGCCTCATGGTTTGCTGCTCCAGTCTTCACTGCTGTTCTTCAGGCGGATCGGTTCTGCGCGAGGTCACGCCAAGTCTTCAGGTTGATTTTTAGCCGCTTCGAGGAATTCTTCAAGGTGACCTTGTAGCGACGGATTTGACGTCCTTGTTAGTGAGCACCCTTGGTGAAGATAACGGTCTGTGCCAAGACTTCCGTGCAGCGAACCCTGTCCCGCCACCTCAATTATGGTATCTGGCGGAGACAACTGAAGTGGAAGGGATGGAGTCTCCGCCCCTGTTTCTTGGTGCTGTCCAGGTCTCCGCACTGTACATCAGCGTCGTCAAGATGACAACTTTGTAAATCTTGAGTTTGCTATCGAGGTGGGGAACGGGAATGCAAATTAAGACACTCTTACCGACTTACAAAACACTACCACCACTGCCCCCATCTGAACTCAGTTCCAACCTGTCGTCATTGCGACCGCGTTTTCTCCCCGTGCATAGACCTAGTCGACTACGTACGAATCCATCACACAGAAACTGGCAACCCAATGTGGTATCCTCTTAAAGGCATAGAGGAACATATAATTTTCCTTACGCGGAAAGCATGCACCTTGTAGACTGAAATTGCTAAACGCTGATGCAATGGCAGATCAGACTAAAAGTCATTCGTGAATCGGAAAACTTTTTTAAAACCTAAATATACACTTTCTTCGGACCTAAACTATGAACACAATGTGATTTCCTACCAAACGAGTAAAAGAAAGCGTTTTTTTGTGCATGTTTTCTGTAAAATTTATTTGAAATCAATAGGAAAAATGCATGCTAATTAAGTTGTCATTTTTACCAAGTGTGGTTTCTGCAGGAGGTCAGAAAGAAGTGCGTTCAAAAGCCGACATCCTGGCGAGTCCGAAATGTTATCAAGATTACGCTGCACAATAGTCAGTATAACAACCCCACTTAAGTAATCCTTCCTAATCGGAAACGCATTCCAGAATTTTGGCCAACATTTCATGAGATCGGTCACGCACTGTACTTACCGCAACCCTCAGTCCACCACCACCTCTCACCCCACCGGCACGAATCAGCCTCACAGCATCCGACACACGCACAGAACATGCAGCGCTCGCGCCAGTGGGAAGCTTATTCTTTGCCGAAACCTGATGCCTGAACAGGTCGTGTGTGTGTGACACTTAGACGGACTGCCACAGCTTTGTCAGCCAATCCCAGCACTGACGGGCTCGGGCAGACAACTGGTGCGTGGGAGATGGAGTGAGATCGACTTTGGGGCACTCACTCCTACGACAAATTTGGGCATTCCTCACTATAATAAACCTGACGCGCTTTGAAACTATCACAATTTTCGCTAAAAGTTGTGGCTTCGGAAAACGCCAACTGACTGAATAACTCGGTCCGCATGGTCAGTACTGTATACGCGTGTGGGCTGACTGGCTTGATGACTTGGAGTCGGTTTCAGTGGCTTCCACTGAATGTGACCTCTGTGACGCTCTCACGAAGGCAAGATTCGGGCCCTCCTTCCATGAAAATCTGGTAAACCGTGCGGGAGCCAGGACGTGTGCTGCACGCGTAGACGGTCTGTCTTGATTTGTTGGTCACTGATCCGCAGCCCACCTCCGGTAGTCTCGATGTTGTTTTACCACCGGAGCCTGGGGAGCGAGGGAGGAGAGTACGGCAGGCTCCGCGAAGGTCTGACTCACGTAAAAGTCGCCGGTGATGCGTCCCATCTGTGGCTGTATGATTGGCATCGTCACGATTCTAATTTTAGGCCAGCTCTCGTGAGAGTTACGGCTTAATTTATACAGACATTGGAATCAGTCGGAAAAATACGCACCTTTTGCGTACCGATTTTTCGCCGGCTTGGTTTATGCAATTGTCTGGAAGGATGGCTATCTGAGGATCGTCATTCTCATGCTTGACCATGCTCCATGCAACCCCACTCAAGTAAACTTCTCTGCTGGAATTGGCGTTCAGGCACAGTTCGATTTTCTAGTATTTTTATTACATACTACAACTGGCTAGTCAGAGCGTGGATTCCTTTTCAAAAGATCATGGTGCTCGTATGGCCATTTTGACCATATTCAGTTTGCTCAATTTAAAGGGTGGATCCTCCCCTGTTATGGCCGTTCTGTTTGTGAACGCCTTGTTATGGTAGGGTTACTCACCGGCCACGGCGGGATTTTTCATCTTAGTACACAAACTTCCGGACTTTGAGCTAGTACAACTGTGTCACTTACTCAGGCTTTTAGTTGTTACACACCTTTCGTTAATACGTTTCCTAAACTCCTTTAAATTATTGAATGTCGTCAGTGTCAAACTATGTCGGTGTTTAGGCTTCAGGACATTTGCGTACCACTCCGTCCCCCTTAGGTGGTCTCCGTATTTCAACTAGTAATGTATTTTTTTGACAAGCATGCTTGCTTTACTAGCAAGTCTTCGGTTAAGGATCGCTCTGTCTGGCGTTTTTGACTCACATTCGGATCCATCATTAGAAACAGCAACAAACAAGGATGATAGACTTATAGGGAGTGAAGTAGTTATACGATGCAGTGCTCCACCGCCGTATGCTTATTAAAATTACTGACTTTCTCGTTTATTGCAGATGGCCGTACTCGGTGCGGCAGTTGCTTGAGGGCTCACATCTAAGTAGTTAATTGTCGCAGCTTCGTCATCCGTTTCGGTTATTGGTGCGATAATTACTCGGCGACTTCGACCACTGATACCGGCTCTGGGAATAGTGTTCGCTCATGCGCTCTTCACGGAGCTAGTTACTCTGCCTAGGTAGTCTCGGGCTTGTTAACAGTCCGCGCCCTTAAAGAATGTGACCCAAGCAGCTCGCGGCTTACGCGGTTGTCACCTCTCGCGAGAACTCCGGTCTTGTCGAACTTGATGGTGTGTTTGGGCTCCGTCAAATAAACTACAACCGGAGAGTTGACGTAATTCCTCTTCACTGCCTCCGTGTGTGCGGCCATCCGTCCCTAAAGCAATCTCTCAGTTCCTCCGACGTAGTTCCGTTGTCCGCAAATTCGCTTTACTGGATAAACAACTGACGTTTGCTGCCGTTGTAGTGGATCTTTTAGTCCCGCCAAGAGCTTGGATGCGGGCTATGAAGCAAGTACGGCCATCTGCGATGAACTTGGATGCCACCAATTTTGATAGGTATGTAGTGACATGGGGATTTCATTTCGTAAATACTGCACTCCTTGTGCGTCCATTACCTTTATCGGTTGTCGTCTCTGGTTGTGTGCTCGAGTGCAAATCCGTAAAGACAGGCGAATAAATGTGGGACCTGACCTATTAGAATACCCTTGTATATGGGGGGACTAACATGTTTCTCTCCAGCTTTCAGTAGTGTGTAGATTTCATGGTTTTGTGCTAAGTCCTGGTTTTATTGTAACCGTTTTAGGCGACCTCGGCACTGCCTCTGCTTCGGCCTTACCACCGTCTGTCCTCCCGATTCTCGTTTTTTTGCTAATGCTTATCCAATCACTTGTTTTGCCTTCATCCAGATCTGAGGCTGATGTTAATGCAAGCATCCTGACTCCCAGTCCCTTCGATCCATCCATCGACGGTTACCCACGCATTTCCACGGGACACTCCTCCCTCGCCAAGTGGCTCTCTGAACTGGGCTTACCTTTGTCGGAAATTGAAAAGGTAAGATGGGTAATGGGATATTTTGAGCCCTTCCTACCCCTATCCTCTGTGTTTGCCTGGTGGAGCGTCTGATATTGTCATCCAGACTGGTGTTTTAGTGTACCATATATAATTTATCCTACTACCCCAGGATTCACTGTTTCTCGACGCAAGTGGCACGCTGTCAGTAGCAAGCATACTTTCTCGCCGCTGCGAAACTCACGGTTGCAGCATCCTTCCGTGTCCGAATTCTCCTACGTCGTGTATTACCTCTCTTCTCCCCAGTGGTTCAGCGTGAACGCGGAAAGCCCAGTAGCAATGAGTAGCGAAGCAAAAGGCTCCGCTTCTGTATTAGTTCGTGGCAGCTCAGTTATGGTATCATCTACATCGTGACCAAAGTTAGGCGTCATACGGACGCTGTTTCTGGCGGGAGAAGCTCAAAGTTTTTGGCCTGCAGGTATTGTTCGGCCGGTAGTTTTACATCGGGCATATTTTGCAAGCCAAATGCTAATCCTTTTTGGATTCATCCAGGGAAGTCGCGCCCATTTTATCCTTGATATTGAACAGGATTATGCGCGTGGGGGATGCTAGCGGACAGTTTGATTTTTTTCCAGAGTAAGTCCCCTGTGGGATCTGAGGCCTCACCGACCTTCTTTAAACTGGCGCAGTCGGCTGGAACCCGATTTATGCCTTCAGCCCTTTGTATATAATCACCGTCTTCGGATTTCATATGTTATTTCTGTTGCCTTTAGGTTAGCGAACATGAGTTCGACCAGTCAGATTTCCTAGAATCAATCACCAAGGAGGACCTATGGCGCATTGGCCTCACGTAAGCTTATGCATTATTGTTGCGTGCGATTTTTGAATTTTAAATTGTGTGTTTTGCTGCTCCACCCGTATTATTATTATTATTATTCAGCCTACTTTAATTCTCTTCCCGTGCACTGCTGAAATACTACTTTCCAGCATTATGTCTGTCTTTACCAGCAGCCTAATTACGTCTATGGCGGCTACAGCTTCTAGTTTTCCGACCGGCTTCAAGTATGTGTCTGGCCAGACTCTTCTTGCTAAACAATCTGTGGTGATTTCTTCCGCGAGCGGCGATTTCAACACCACACAAAGTACCCCCAGAATCTCTCCCGTGCCCAAATTTTTAGTATCCAGACGCCTTCTTAGCTGACCTCACTGACGATTTTTAATCAGACGGTGTCATTGAAAATTCAAGTCAGCGCTGGTGGTCTCAGTTCGTCGTCGTAATTCTGGCTCATTCTCTCCCTCCCCCCCCTCGTCCTTGTCCTCCTACGACGTGAAGGATAATGAGCAGTAGTTGGCCGGGCACTTTCATCTCCATCGCCCGTGGGCCTAACACATGTTGGGTCCTTGTACGAGTCTGATGCAACATTATCCCCAGTTTAGGACGTTAGTCATATTTTTCACAGGATCACAACGGGGGAGAGGAATAGAGAGAGAGTAATGCCAATTCGGCGTGATATTCTTTACTAGAAAAACCACACACGCTTTTCGTTTATTAAGGCGACCAAAGTCCTAACTCGGATAGTGTCCGGCGGACGGAGTACTTTGGTTCTGCGGACTGCGGATCAGGCTGCAACGTGTCCATAATGTATGCAATGAAGTTTCCAGACGAGTTCATCCTGCCTCATGTTGGTAGCGGAACCCAGCACGTTTGTGGTACAGGAAAGACGGGCACAAAGGCCTGGTCAGCCGATGACTAATCTGTCGTAGGTGACAAGGGGCGCTATTGTCGCGAGATCTCAGGGCTGGCCTGTGCGTTCACTGAGTTGTATTCACGTAGTCTTGCGTAACATGTGCTTTGCTCTTTTTCCTCCCCATGAAGCCTAGAGAGTGGCTGTGGGCGCTTTCGCTTAAGAGCTGGATCTGCATTAACGCGCACCACACGTAGCTGCCCCAGCAGTACACTTACCAGGCTACGAATGAAGCCTGGAATATATCGCCTAGGAGAGTTGCCATAGAGGCTGCATCTGGTAGAAGTCATTGCGGCCTGACTCTCAGCCAGGCGGAGGACCGCTCAGGACTCTCAGCCAACCACCGCGCCTGATTTCACGTGCTTACTTGTTCTGCCTCAGTCTTATCACTGGAACCCACTGGGTCTGGGATGAGAAGATGAAGTTGCCGCCGAATACGTCTCCGCCTTTCGTAATCTAGATAAAGTTATTGGTACTCCCTAAAGTAATGATGGTCTTCGGATAGATAGGTAGTTAGTTTCTGAACCCACTGGTGGATGTCCTCGTCCACCGAGCCACATTAAGTTGACCTAAAGATCTTGCCGATGGTTCTGACTACCGGCAATCGAACAGCCACTGAGCACTACCCTCCAGTCGACCAAAACTCCCCTTGGACTGAAATTTGGCATCTGGTCCTGGTGTTCTTCCTGGAGGCAGAGATAGCTTTTTGTTGCATCATGAGCCTGTTGCCCAACATCTCCATCCGTCGCTCTGGTGCACCTGCTTTCGCTGTGTTAGGCATTTCTGGTAAGCTTTACATGGAGATGGTTCCCTGTGCTCCCTCTACCGACACCACCCTGAGATTTGGAAATTGCATAAATTTAACCATAGCGTTCCACCCGTTGTGGAAGCTCTATCCTACAGTGCCACTCCGCCCACCGCATGGGCCGACTATGCTTAACATTTAAGCGCGCGTCTATTTTGCATTTTGGGTGAACATCCCATCGCTTTGTAATCTTGGCGCAAAAGTCCATGTATGTCGCCAAATCCTTATTCCTAATAATCCTCAATTTTTCCCGCTCGCCTCTCTTTTACAGTGGTGGGTCGGTTTTGCGGATCTGGAATGGTGTGTGCCGTCTGCGGAGACAGTTCTTGGGCACCAGTCCACGCTTCCCTTTGACCTGATCCTGTGCGCGTGCCCCTGTGCCCCCGCAAGAGAGGATCTGACTGGACTGTGCCTTCATTCCTTCCCTCCCTCCTCTGCAACTGTCGATCATCAGCGCCCTCTCTTATCCCTCACTTTGATACCCTCAAGCGCCTTCTTGATTATTTGTACTGCCGTAAAATCCTCCTCCAAACTTCCCTCATATACCCTTCGCCACTTTGGTTTCGTTGTGTGCAACCGTATCCTGAGCCCACTCATGACTGCTTTCTCGTCCTTTTGTACTGCACAGAGGAGATACTACTGATTGAAGACCGATTAAGAGAAGATTGCAAGAAGAGGGATAGTGGGGAACGGAAACGCTGCTTTCTGCCGTCCCCCCCTTGCCTTCTCTTTTTGTCTACATTACTACTTTATTTATGTAAGTTGTCATTATTTACGCGCCGACTGAAAGTTTTTTTTCTACTTAGACTACGACCTTTACCGCGACCATGTAGCCTTCTTCCTTCTTGGTGGAGTTTACTGTCTGCAAGTTGTTTACGAAATAGTTCGAATCTGGGCTCCCAGACGTTGGAACAGCTAGGAAAGTACTTCCATGAGAGCGATCTTGCGGCCTGAATCTGCGACTCAGTAAGAGGTCTGTCAGTGGCCTTGTAATGTACTCCTTGTCGGGTGACAGTGCATGAGCGACCGGTAGGCATGCGTCAGGGGCAGAGACGCGGAGTTCTTTATCCTGATTTACAAGCCGACGAACGTTTTTAAGTCGGATGGTATACGCCTGTAACTGCTGACACTTGTGGACTAGAAAGCGGCCATGATCCTACAACTCTGTCCACTGTCGCATGGGTGTGCGCTAGCACGACCTGCATTTCCCTCTCATGCCAGTTTCTTCAGCTCCTTTTTATTGTCTGCTTTCTATGGTTGTTAGGCCTGAGCAGCTTCTAGTCTGCGCCTCATTGTTTGCTTTCTTGCTGCCGCGATACTCTTTTGCACTGTTGGGACCTCGATGTGTTTTTGTCGTTTTCTGACGAAATTGCAGGGCTTGCGTTAGCTTCTCCCTCTCACCGCCTCCCATATAGGACGCTAGGTCTTCTACTAGTGTTCTCACGACAAAACATTCTGATTGGACTCCTGATATTTTGTCTACAGTCTAGGTCGGTCGGTCGGTCTTCGTTATCTTGGCAGAAGTCAGTTTCGAGCAAACGCACACATTTGATTCGTCATTTTCTGGTGGTCTGCCTTGACATGAGGCGAGGTTTCGCTCTGGTGGGGGAGGGATGGGGGCAGGTCGACGATGGAGGGGATTCTTAGGCGTTGCAGAATCTCTATGGTGACGCATTGAGACGTTTCTTTTTGCGTTGAATTTCCGGCATGGGGTCTTTACACGTGATCGCGTAATAACGAGCAGCCGACCGCTTTAGTCTACGCAAAGTGTATTTTTAAATAGCTTGAGTTGCCAGCTACTGGGCCAAAAGTTCTCGGAGCTGTTTGACCGTAAGGTCGTATGCGTCATCTGTCAGTGAGTCGTCGCAACTTCTGCCATCCATCCGCCCCCCTTTTTACAGCCGTCGACCGAAGATATCAGACAACGATGAACACCTTTGTAATTTAGGATGGCTCACCAGGTTTCTCCCTGTCGCCTAAATATCTAGTATTCTCAGACGCGTGCAGTGTCTCTCACCACTTGTTGGGTTTCGATAGTCCGGATGCCGTTTTTTCTCCTACTCGGATGTTACGATCGAGCATTGGGTCCCGGAGGTCCACTACAAGAAAGAAAGGCGATTTTTGACTCAAGTAACTCACTAATTCCATCGAATTTAGCTGTCATATGGTTAGAATAACGCCAAACTGGGGGATTTTCCTGGAATGTGCACATAAAGACATACCTGTGGCAGATGCGCTATCTCATGAAATGTTGACTGAGATTCTGAGATGTGCCTTCTATTAGAATGGATTACTTAAGTAGGGCGGTAAGACCAGCTGTCACGCAGCATAATCACAAGATATTTCAGTCACGTCAGGATGCCAGCTCTTGAACGGGCTTCTTCCTGGCGCCATGCAATAACCATACTCTGCAAAAATTGCTGCCTGCGTAGTACAATTTTTTGAGGACATTTTTTTTCACTGTCTGGAAAAACTGCAGAGGCTGAGTTGCACATGCAAGGCCAGTCACGACGACAGTTCGACGGTCGATTTCGACGATGCCCACCGTGTGCCCCACAGCAAAGTGAAGCAGACACGGTGACTTGCGCGTGGATCAGTTTATAGTGGATGTGGACTTGCTCAGCATCCGTCGCACGCTCTCCTCCCCCACCTGGACCCGGTGTCCAGACAGAGTCAAGAAGACCGGAGGCGGGGCAGGACGTAAGTGGATGGCGCGGTTGAGCCCGTACCTTGGCGTTCCACTCCACACTCCTGGTCCACACAGTAAATGACCAGGTTTTTAAACGATAACAGCACCCTAACAGGGGTCAGAAGGACGAGGATGATGACTAGGCAACCATGCCCACCACATGTGTACCCAGCGGGGATGCACGCGCATCTACCGGCAGGGAACCAGGTGTCCGGGAACTGCTAGCGCATACCAGGCTGCGAGGACCAGGGTTTGTTGATAATGGCATAGCACACGCTTTCAGAGCTTGGGACCAAAAAATATGGGCCGCTTCACGATTTTGCGTGTCATTCTTGCGCAGAGGCCATGCAAGTTTCCTCTGTATCGTTCCAACTTTAGTATATGTACCGTTGAAGCGAGTGCATACAGTTAAGTACTAGAAGACGAACAGCTATGCAGTATCATAGCGTTGAACCACAAGCATGTCTCATTGGCAGACTCCTTCTGCCCCTCCGACAGGACCGAGTCATCTTTCCTCTACCTTTGTTTGAACATATTTTCCCAACCCCAACCTACCTCCCACCCATCGTTATTGTTCACCGGTTATTTTTGCAACCTTTTCGGCTCTACCTAGACGTATAATACTGTACTTGGCCTGATGATGAATAGTCGGAAACGTAAATTTGCGACTTGAACTCCTTAAATGCTTATATGGACATCATCATAAAATCTACTTTGACTGCACTGCTTCATGTCAGTAATCGCAAATATGCCATGATAAATAAATACGTAGGGGTTCCTAGCCCTCAGAGCCATATCTGTATTTCTCCCGTTTTCAAAGGCAAGCTGACTAGGTTCCCACAAAATGCAATGGTTCATCAAGCTGCATTCTTGTGGACACTTTGGTTCTTTTAATTCCACTAGCGTATATACTCGTAAATATGTATTCTTCAAACCCAACCATTGACCGGTTCATTTAGTGCAGTTTCATCTACTGTGTTAGTGATTGGAGTGATAAGTAATCGACTACTTGCTTCACTGGTACTGGTATCGCAAGCAGGTAGTCTGACCGCTGACTAGGGAGATTTGATGCCAGTGAACTTTGTGATAGTCTGCTAGTTCGCGAACCACTTGCCAGGCATTTGGCGATTCGTTCGATGTTCACCTACAGGGGAATTTCGTCTTCGCAAAAACCCTCAAATGGCTGGCTATGAGAAACCCAAGTACCATGAATCTGAAGGTGAGAACGGCATAAAATTGCCTCAACAGAGTGGCTGAACGAGTCTGCGAACGGCGAGCCATACACTAGGCAACGCTGGAGCATTGATTTTTCATACTGCCTGGTTTGACTTCATCCAAATACGACAAATTATTACATGGCGTGTCATCGAAGGAACTGAGGGGAAACAACTGCATGCGTTAGGGCAGTTACGGTAAACACAACTGCTGTCAAGTTTGTTAGCCTGATTGCAACAGTGGAGTCAGACAAAAGCAACGGATGAAATGAAAAAGCCTATCCTGCACAAAGTCATGCTGCTTCACCTGGCTCACACACCACTACTAGAATTAAATCACAAGGTCGAACGCGATGTGTCGCGGGATATCGGGGCCAAAAGGGCTTGATTATCGTGCTCCAGAGCTAGAAGCGTTCTATCGTCGTAGTGGAGGGATCAGACTACCGTTAGGAACTTAAGAACTAGCCGTGCCGGTTAGGCAGTTGGCTTAAATTGCATGCCTTGGAAACTACTTTGTTTGACACAATTCACCATGACAAAATGAAGGGGAGAGTTTTGCGAGTGACAGATCTAGCCGCTTATGCATTTCATCGAGAAACTGTGTGGATATGGTGCTGCCATTCATAACGAGGGGACATGGAAAAATTCTGTTCATCAGTAGAAACTCACAAACTATGGTCTGTGGGGGTTGCCGAAGTGCGTTCTTTTATGATTGAAATGGCCCACGTTGTCTTATGAACTAACGTAGGTATGAGCTAGTTGAGCTGTCTGCATGTAGAGTTTACCCAGATGTAGATGAACAAGTAAAATGTGTCAGAGTACTCGCTGTTTGTCCGAACTATGACAACTACTCTTAGTAACGCACCCGTAAAACCCCTATGTTCATGACTTCGTCACAATGAACTTAACTGTTTTATTAAACGGTGGAATTATATTGCTCGTAAGATCCAACTTAACGTGGTATGCTTGTTTACCTTGGTCTAACTGCAATTGACCTAAATACAGTTCGGCCTGCGCTCCCGGTTAAAACCCTTATATTTGTTATGTAGAAGAAGAGTGTTCAACTTACTAAAAAAAATCAACTAACCTAACGACCAGAAATGCGGTAGCATTCCAGATGGGCAATATTCGGTTGTTTTTTTTTTTGTTATCTAGTAGTCACGGACGCATGCTATGTCTCATTTTGATCTAATCTATGGACATCTTTCGAGTTATTGGAGCATGTGCAAACGCAAGTGGACTTCGCCAAAACGGTACTTATTATTCAATCACTATCGCTTAGATTGACAACAGAATGTCTTGTTCCGGTGGATTTGCATGACTTTCCTGGCCCTAAGCATTTACAGTTGCCACGAGACAGGCGATCAGGCCTCTGATAAGGGCAGGTGAATGGAGACTTTCGGGTCGTTCAGCGAATTTATATCTGATTTTAGGAAAAAATCCTAGGAAACTGACCGTGGCTATTTTCATTTTTATATATCCTCCTCCTCCTCCTCCTCTTCCTCCATCACCACCCCCACCACCACCACTGCCCCAACGGCGGCCGCTCAGGCAGCCGTCTCGCACATCTCCGACCGCGACACAACAACCGGCACCACCCCCGCCTCTCCTGACTCCAGCAATGAGAATCAGGACTACACCTGCCCTCACTGCGATCGCACCTTCACCTCACGTATCGTCCTGGTCGGTCACTTGCGAATTCATCGCAGAGAGACCGGCGAACCAGTGCCTGAAGCACCAACCTACACCCACCGCACTCGCCTCCACTGCCCACACTGCCCTCGCACCTTCACGCGTCGCATGGGTCTATTCGACCACATGCGCATTCACGAGAGCGGAATCGACCACAATTCCGACACACCAACCACGCCCATCATGCCCAGCACCACCCTCGCACCGTCCATCTGCGCCACCACCAACGCCTCCTCTGTAGCTGATTCTGACACCGCCGACTTCACGTGC
>CACRXP010000767.1:41902-59017 GCA_902702965.1 Spirometra erinaceieuropaei
GGACCAGGGGGTGTGGTGGAACGCCAAGGTGAGGATCCGTCCGAGCCATCCACCTGCGGCCTCCCTCGTCTCCGGTCTTCTTGACTCTGTCTTGACACCGGGCTCGGGCGAGGGAGGTGGAGAGAGTGTAGGTAGGTGCAGCGCAAGTCTACCCGCACTATAAACCCCTGCGCAAGTCACCGTCCCTGCTCCAACCTGCTGTGGGGCACACGGTGGACATCATCGAAATCGATGGTCGAACTGTCAAGAACTAGCCAGAGAACAGCCAGTTGGTGGTTTCATGAGAATTTTAACCTTAAAAAGCCTGACATGCGAAAGCAAAAGGATATTTTTTGACATTGGAAGCCGCATACACAATGTTGCCGATTGGCTGGCGCATGGTTAGAGTCCAAAGAGCCACCTTGGTCAGACACAGTGACCCTTCTTAAATGCAAAAGTAAGAGGTCCCGCCCAGCCCACCATATCACTCAATAGCACTCCAAATTATGAACTGATAAAGTAAGTCTGCCAGATCACCATTTTCCCTCTGCTGGCTATGACATCTTGGTCTCCTACCAAACGCGATAATAGACTTCATGTCCTCCTTCTGTCCCCGTTATTTGACGGTCGGCGTCATAAACGTACTCCTAGATAATAAACACGATTAGACGAGGAACTGCCTCGGATAGCCTAGCACACACTTAATGTTTGGTGGAGCAGTCTGAGAGCAGACGGAATACGCGCCAGTGTGTTGATCAGTTTTTAGACCATTGGTCGAGGCGGTAGGACTCATTGGCTTTCTCAACACCGCGCAGTGGAATTCCGAGTTCAGTATGTGCATATATGATGTCTGTGTCGTCATCCAACGTGATGGGATGTTGTCATTCCGGGAAAACTCCAAAGCCGTCTCCCAAGGCCTTCAGTTTATGGTGAAGGAAATAGAAATCAACGAGATGATCCTCCTCTGTTGCAAAAAATAGTGGAAAACTAAAGAAAACAAGTGTTGGGAACAGGGGAAAATATGACGCAAGTACTGGGCTTCAACAGCAACCAACCAATCAATCACAGATTCAGTCCTGGGGGGGGGGGGAAAGGACGCAGTATGCGACCCCACTTAGGGCACAAAAACCAGGTCATCATGGCATATTGCATCTTCGTTTTTTATGATTGACGCCTCCGCGCCCTCGTAACTGGATAGAATGTGATCTACTTCTTTTGTGGAAACAAACGGGAAAAACTGCGGAAAAGGCACAACATTTGCTTGCACTGTCGGATGTCTTGGCACCATCACCATTCCTCGAGGACCGGATTCCGAGTATGCGTGCTCTTTTGCAAGCAGCTCATAAGAAATTTAGAGCGAGGACACAATATGTCATCTTAGCATTTATCCGAATACTCGCCTACTATCGCGCTCTCCTTTCGACCATTTAGCCCAAACCATAAGGCTTGTATTACACGATGACCTGGTTTTCTTTCCCTGGGCGGGGTCGCATAATGCGTCTTTGCACTGTGGGGTAAGGGCTCCATCAGCGTGTTGGGCCTCAGTGAATTTACAAGGTATTCAAGGTTACAGACTTATAATAACTTCGATGGACGCTCGGAGCAACTAACTGTCCGCGAGACCCCGTCAACCAGAAATCGGAAATGGTTACTTGGTCTTAACTGCGTCAAATTAACAGACAAATGCTACAACGATCACTATTATTTGTAGTAAAATGGTTACCAGAAACGACTCGGACACGGACGACCGAGCCATTGTCGCACGATGAGCGAGTGTCTTTGGCTGGTGTGGGGCCGTTATTTTTACTAATAGCGTGGAGGCTTATTGCCTCAGGTCATGTTTCAGCGAACAGTTATTTTCATCTCAACGGTTTCCTGGAGCGGGATTTTCCCCTGTGTATATAGCATCTGTTCTCTGCAGAAGACCTTCTGCTTTATGTGTCATGGTATTCTGATGCAGTTAGTCTCCGGCAGCTCACTCTTGCGGCCATTGGTGCGGCCGCTTACTCAGTCCGCCTCCCGGCCGCCTAACACACATGTCAATCACTGCTTGTGCAATTACACTGCCGTCGGCTCGCCAACACGTAAAGCCGTTCGATATTTCCTGTCTTTATCGGTTGGCCACAGTCGCAGGCGCCGGCAAACACGGCAGAGAAGCTGACAACTTAAATGGTTGGCACGCCAATGAGAACAATTGCTGCCCCCAGTTGAAGTGTGATAGTCGACAACACGAAGGTTCCCAAATCACAAGTCAGGAAGACAGCGGAGGTTGGACAAGTCTCGCTGAGGCGAAAGAGTGTACACTCAGCACAGCGAACAGTCGCGCAGTCAGTCGTCTCTGCGGGCAAGCGGCAGCCGTTGAAAGCCTTACCTCCCAGTGCGTGCATTCGGGCTTCGCCCGCCTGCTGCCAGTCCGTGAAGGACCCAGCGTTGATTGGTCCCGAGCTCTCGCAACGCTAGCATCGAGTCATGCGTGGGGCTCCGGCTGCCGAATGAGGGGAAATGTGTGGCGGACAGAAAGATGGCAAGAATAGGAGGTCGCTCCGGCGGTGTACGCTCTCTCGCCCCAGTAAATTTGGTCTAAACTTTTCCTTCTTTGACCTCTACTTTAGGAATCTTCGAGTCGTCGACCATCGGACTTCGACAATTTTAACCGTGCAGACCATTAAACATGCTTCATCCACTCCCTATATTTCGGTGTTATAGCTGAAGTCGAAGTTATTGGCAGTTATATTGGCCCGTTTGAATTACGATCTTTTTGTCCCGTTGTTTTCTCATTTTTGATTTTGTTGATCTGGCTTTTATTCGACACTTTCAAAAAATCGCCAAAACTTTTCCCACTCTAGAAATTTCTTAGTTGACTATATATGATCTGAAATTTCACTGCATCTTTTTTCACAAATTTCAGATCCAGGATTGTCCCAATGACTTGATTAACAACTGCCTATCCATTTTTACGCATCCCACTGCATCTTTTTATTTCTTCGTAGTGTTCATCGCTTAATTATCTGTCTATGGGCACCTAAAGGGGTTTCTACTTCGTCTGCAAATTTTTCCTGCCGAATAGTATTCCCATTCTGTTCCTCTCTCCTTGGGATCCCCAATGCCCCGTCATTTTCATCATCCTCGACTAGTTACTTATGCCATTGTTAGTTGTTTTTATGAGTGTTTTGTAGCGTTGCTGCTTATATGGTCCATCTTTGCTCATGAGAATACCCATGCTTTGGACAAATGGCTTTAAGTGTCCATAAATTCACCAGGGGTAGCTTTGTCAAGGTTGTTAGGTGACCGAAGCAGCTAAACCCCTTACAGCTTCCAACTTGGAATGCAGAATAAATGTTATCGATGAGTATTTCCATCTATAACACTCATTTATCTACTTAAGGCGTCTTTGTCAGTTTTTAGTCATCTAAACTGTCATACTTCCTTCATTTTAGCCAATAAATATGGAAGAAAGACGTTTCACATCATCCTTCTTTTTAGAGTCACAGATGCATCAGGACTAGTCATATTTATTTCCTGTTGGAAAAGCCCCTTCTTCACAAACTTGTACGCCGTTGATCAAATTATCTGGCGCGTGTTTTACTGTTTCTGATCAGCTGTTTGAATCGAAATTCCGGCAGCATACAAACGCACGTTATTTCACATGCGTCACTTTCCGACTTCTCCTGCAATTCCGGTTTGGCAAACACGTGCTTGGCTCCTCGACGCAGACTAACCAAACTGGTACGTACATACGTACGTACACCACACACCTGTGAATCTAACAGCAGAAATATTGGAAGGATCTCATTTCGTAGCCGTACCTCTTAGGGGTAAGGGACTAAGGTGAGGGATTAGAGTTAGGGTTCGGGGTTAGGCTGGGACTTGCCTACTGCAGGTACGACTGCAAAATAGGATCCGAACAAAATATTTTTTCACTTTCAGCAGCTAAATCCTTATGGTCGGATTCCCTTCCTAATTCTTCAATCGTCTTACTGGTGATCGCGGGCACTATGGACAACAATAGGTTACTCCTAGACAATTTGAACATCTATCATTTCGCAGTGGAATTTACTTGTGTCACATATAAATCAACTGAAATGAGTCTAATTTGGGTCAGTCAGAATGGTACGAAAAATGTCCAATAATGTAATTTTCAAAAGTCAAGTTAGCAAGCACTCGTTTTTGGTAACTCACCGACAGCCCTATATAATTACACGGAAATTGAAAATATGAGACGTTCACGGGCCCAGAAGGTTATTAACACTCTTAGTTCCCAAGCCACACGCGTAATGGGATCGGTGTGTTATGATCATGAGGCAAGGAGGGAAGGACACAGGCTGTGAGTTATGTTTATAGGTCGAATACGTGGAATACACATCACAGTCATCAGGGAGTTGGGGCGGCGTGCAATAACCATCTGGGATCGGCGTTGACAACGGAAGACAGGGCGCCTGTGTCAACATCTTCTGACAGCATAGCACCGGACTCTTTAATCGTATGGCCACTGCTTTGGCCGTACTTAGCACCCATTAGCGTAAGCCTTTAGAGAACTTTGCTGGTGTCCGGTAGACAACCTGAAAGGCTTCTTTGGCATCGACTCGGTGATTCGCATTGTTAGTAACAGCGTTTTTTAGTCAGTTTTGCAAGCACCGGTACCCTACAAAGAAGTGGGCGAGAAAGCCATGCACGTTCACGTGAAAGCAATTCCACGAGTGCTCTTTTAAAACCTTCACTGTTCATATATCTGCGAAAACATAACACTATACCGCCAAATGTAGTGGAATAGCAGCAACAGCAAATTGCAGCTTTGGCCAATTGGACAACCTAGTCTTCTCCCGTAAGGCACATACACGTATTGACGATGGAGAGTCCGAAAATATTAAGCCTGTCTATTAATGCAGTCATAGGCTGCCTCGTGACGGATCGAAGATGCTCTCGCGTCTAACGAATGAGCAGCAGTGGTCCCTCCATTATAAAGATAACAATGTATTGCGATACTTCTATATAGTGAATGTTGCCGTCCGTCAGATAAGGCCTAGTTGCCGTCAGGCACATTGGCGGACCCTTGGGCCGCTGTGTCAGAGGGGTTGAGGATAATACTGGCCTTATAATAAGGCATTGCAGAAGGCGACGACTTCACCAAAAAGCACAATGTCTCCGCTTTTTGGCAGTCCACGGCACGGTCAGCATTTTTAAAGATCAGAGAGTTATGGTTCGCCGGATCTGGTTGGACATGTCGATTGCTAGTTCTGCGGTTACATGTTTGGATCACGTCGGGGTCACCGGCTGACGAAATGTGAGGTTTGATGCGGATAATTTTCCCATGTCGAAAGTAGCAAAAGCATACTGGAACAGCCTTTACTTTGGCACCGAGTGCGCGTGCGAATCAGTGGTTGAAAATAACAAAACTACCCCAACCTCAACGGCCAGCCGTTGTTGCAGTGTGGTGACCGAGAATTTTGCGGATAGCACATACGCGTTAATACTGTGGATCCTTCTGGACAGATCTTAAAGGAGAATATGCTGACCAGAGTTGTAAGATATGTCATCACAGGTATTCAAACGAAGAAGGTACAAAAAGACTCTGATGAACATAACAGACATACAACCGTGAGAAATGAGCATAAGATATGATAAAACAGTATAAAATACTGGGAAGTGGGTATGGTGGCATCAGACGAACAATCCGTCTGAACGGGGAATGACACTGTCATGTCCGCTTAACAACCGGTGAGGGGTGCAGTGCTGCGGACAATTGCAAGAAGGTGCCGTGGAGGGCGCTGACACAGAAAGAGGGAGAATGCTGCTGTGAGCATCGGCAGAGGGTATGTCGGCAGGCGGGAGGGAAGGGACATTGGCCATATTCATAAACACACGGTTATGCTGATCCCATCCTGCACTCCGCCAAGTGTCTTCACTCCAGCTTAACAACCCTGTCCATTCTGTGGTGTAGTAAATTTGTCCGTCAGCGCGGACTGTGAGCGTGCATCTGAGCCATGTGCGGCCACTGTCAGTCGGTGAATAAAAAAGTATCGATTATCTTCGAGGTGTTGCCAAGCCGCGGGCTGAATCACACGCGGTACAAATATTTAACAGTCAAGGTGGTTCGGTCGCTATCGTCAGGCTGAGTAGAATACCACAGCCGCTGGAGCAGAACTTCCTGTCAAACAAAAAGTAGGAAGTTGCTGGCGAAAATTAAAGTCGTTATTGTCTTCGTCGATGGTGAGATGTATCGGCTAAACGAATAGACTGAACTCAGACAGCTACAATTATCAGGCCAAATCCCGCGTTGTAGGGAAAGGCGGACGTCACGAGAATGAGAGGTTCATTTTATACAGTGCCCGAATTCTCCTCTCAGGCGGCAGCGGCTGCTGGAGACGCCAGAGCTGGTGTTGCTTGCGTCCAGTCGACCTGAGATTTAGTGAGACAATGGTGGCAACTACTTTTGTGCGGCAATTCAAGGGGTGTCCAATTGGTGTGTGTTGCATCTGCCGAGGGGTGGTACACAAATGGCTTATGTTACATTTGCAGGAGTTTGGGTGTTCACTTGGCGCATGGGCAGCTGCGCCAGACACGAAGTGATGGTGTTCATCGTGAAGGATGGCTGTCAACGACAGCTCCCACCACGCACAGAACAAAGTAATAGTGTCGATCGAGAGGCAGACGACGAAACTGGTGATTTGATTCAGTGCACATACGAGTTCGAGAGTGTGTGTCGATGATAATAGGGGTTATTTGGGCCGCGTGAAAAGCTGATGCCACGACCTGCGCCGCGGTGCACTTGTGGCGTCAGCCGTAATGTGTGCTGGCCGCGTCTCCGTCGATGACCGCCATCTCCTTTGAAGACCGGGGACTCCCTCCCGCCACCGGACCAAAGCGCTCCCCCGACCATAGAGGCCGCTAGGCAGAGCCTAGCTTCGGGGAGCCACATGTGAGAGTTGGGTGCCAGCAAATGGACGCTAACTATAGTCAACACCTGCAAGCAAGTGAGCGAACTATTAAGACCGTCACATGAACCCACCTCTGGACACACCCGCCACACACACACGAGCTGTTCCCTATTATGCGCACCATGTTACATTGAACTACATGCTTCCTACCTAGATTAACTCTGTGTATCCTGACACTCGACGTTTCGGAGGCCATGCATGCGATGAAAAAGTGGATCGCATGCTTGCTGCAGGTGTGCGACATAGTGTGTTACGGAGAAGTGGCGTTTATCTGTGTGCTATGCAGCAGGTTCATACGCAGCCTTGAGGTTTGTGTGCATGTAGATCGGGTGGGGGTCCGGACTGCTTTTTTTTGCTAAACATTTTTATAAAGGCACATGGAACCGAATAAACCTACGCGATGCCCGAATGTCCTGAAATAGTGATAGCGGATGGGGTTCTGTTTAGAGAAACTCTCGAGAATAAGTTATTCTGCTCTCAAGGGAAGACGCACTCAGGTGGGTAACCGAAGCCTAGGACAGGTATTAGCATAGAAAATTGCCGGAATATATCGCAACGTTCATTTTGGCTCAAATTTATGAACATATTTCTTGATGAAATTGCATGGACACATTCTGCACAAGGTGACGTTTCTTTGAAGAAGCTGGGCGAGCGAGCAGCATGCGCAACGCTTAAGGCGTCCGAAGATTCTCATATCAGTTTCTGTCATTACGTCTCATGAGATAAGTCACGTAATGCACGTCAGAGCTCTCTATAGTGGTTCCCCGGTCTCAGTGCGACAGATTCCTAAGTGTCCGACCAAGCTCATATATTATTCGATTCACGATCTTTTGTCGTCACAGTGTCCCGTCCGAGGACACAATCTACAGCATCGCATAACACTTCGATTCATCACATTTTGCCGTGTTCACTCTGGTTAACCAAAAACTTTAATGGCCTTCTCCTCTGGAGGTGACCCGCTCTAGCACTTTGCATATCTGTTCTCCAGGTCATAGGATGGACCGGCGAGCCGACAAGCCACATCGACACCTGCGCGTCACTGCACACTGCTGTTAATCTCGCGCCAGGAACGCATCACAAGCACATATCACAAGGCATTGTATCCTGGTCTTTTTTGACACACTGACGTGTCCATCGGGAGATCCCATCTTTGTCATGGACTTTAGGCTTTTTTAATGTTTGACGCCAAGGGTAATTACACTCCCATGCCTTGATCCAATTCGAGGGCAGGCCTTAGCGCTGGTAAAAGTCAAAAAGAAAGCATTTGTTAGCAGACTGCACGAGCTTGAGACTTACAGTACGACGTTCTTCTATTAGGTGATGATGTACCGCCGACCTGCTTTGTGTTGCTTTATTTTCTGACTGCCTCGGCCATCACCACGGGACATGAAGTAGTCTGCAACCTAATTCACAAGTTACGGTAAATCCTTTTGGGATTGAATGACAAATTCTGTAGCACACATGGCTGGGGACAAAATTCCACTCAAAGAACGTAACAACCACCGGGGGATGGGTTGCGGTGACATGTGGGTGAATTGAATTACGGTCAGAAAGTCTTGCGAGATACCGTTCCCACTAGCTGACCGATTGTCATCAAGTTACACACATACACGTTGTATCAGCACTTCTGTAGCGATGACACCAGAATCATAAGCGTGTTCCTATTCACAATAATTTGAGCTGCACGCTTGCCAACCCAATTTTGCCAATTACAAGCGTGTGTGTGTCGGTGTGTGTCCCCTGCATCCTGATGAAGATGTGGGCTCGACCTGGTTTGATGACGCACGTCCCGGCATGAGCGTAGCAAACTCCAACAACGCGCGTAACAACTGCGGATGCGCACCAAATGTGACTCAAGTCCGTTTATGTGGAGCGCCTATAGGTCGCAAAGAGAGCTCTCAAGCCGAGCTGGTGGGTAACTAGGCGCGCAACTCCTGCGCGCCTAGTCTCGGGCTGCCCAACGTGTCGGCCTTCGCTTTAGCGATGGACGGACTGTCATGCGTGTGCACGTCCCCCCCCCTTCATGAGATGCTGTGTGGTCGTTGCGTTAGACCAAAACGTGGACCGAAGTGGCTCATGGTGTGCGTTCGTCGGGCTGCTATGAGCCCTAAACTATTGGCCTACAAGCGTCCAGCATAAGATGAACTGAGGCTTACGCTAACTCAGCCGTCGCGCAAAACCTCATTACCGGTTGGCCGACAGACCACTGATGCATGACTGAGGACGATCCTGAGGTGCAGATCGTTAATGAAGCAGTGCATCCTTCAGTAAAAAATCTGACGTGTTTGAGAATATCAGGAAATTTTAAAATTTCTGACTTACAAATTTGACAGCCAGAGGAAAAGCCCATTTCCACCCTGGAGCGAGTGAAACGGAGATGGGTTCACGGCCTTCATGGCACTCCTCACGTACGTGAAGTTTGCGCTCGTATGTGAAGCGGTACATGCCACATTTGCGGCATATCAGCCAGCGCGTCCAACCTCATCCTTGCTCAGACAGACTCAGACGAGCCCATAGGCAAGGGAAGAGTGAAGTCAATTGAAATCTGGCTCGGCACTTCGGCTCCTCGGTATAAATAGAACGTGCTAGCAGTCGCAGGACTCGGAGGGTTGCCAACGAAGAGGATAACTGTCGCTTCTTAATTTCCTCAGAAATTATCTACGAAGTTGGAGTAGATCAGTTTATTCAAGGTCTATAGACACAGACCGAGAATTTTATACATGAATATTTGGGCCAAAGTTCATCAGCCACAGAGGGTAACCGCGTAATATTCATTAACTGCCGACAGGCAGCTAGTAGTATACTTTAGGTTAAGATGATACCATACTAACAGCACAGGTACTAGCCAAAAACCCTTACACGCGGGGTTCGTCGATGTTTTGCCACTGCATGGCGCAGCTACGAGGGGTTTGGCTGTAAGAGCTTCTTCTCCGCGATCAAAGCTGTCTACTGTCCGCCAACTAAAGGTACTGCACCTCATCTCAGCTCCGACGGCCGTACCCTACTCACTGAGAAGACACAAATTCTACAGCGATCAGTCGAGCACTTCCGAGGCATCCTAAACCGTCCCTCCACCATCTCCGATGCCGCCCTTGCCAGTCTGCTGCGAGTGGAGACCTACGTCGACCTCGACCTCCCGCCCTCTCCCTACGAAACCATCAGGTCCGTGCAGCAACTCTCCAGCGGGAAAGCGCCCGGATTGGACGCGATCCCGGCTGAGGTTTACAAGCACGGGGGCTCCCAACTCATCGATCATCTGATGGCGCTCTCCTAGGAGATGTGGGGTCAAGGAGAAGTCCCGCAGGACTTCAAAGACTCCATAATCGTGCATATATACAAACGGAAAAGGAACCGCGGGTTCTGCAACAACCACCGAGGCATTTTCTTGCTGAACATCGCCGGAAAAATCTTTGCTCGCATCCTTCTCAACCGCCTGAACAACCACCTAGAACAAGGTCTCCTGTCGGGGAGCCAATGCGGTTTTCGCCGTTATTGTGGAGCAGACTTGGAAGGTGTACACGAAGCAGACACGCCGACTCAACCACTTCGACCTCAGCTGTCTTCGCCGAACACTGAAGCTGAAGTGGCAGGACCGAATCCCTGACACTGACGTGCTAGAGAGGACGGGGCTCCCCAGCATCTACGCCATGCTGGAGCGACCATCTCGTGCGGATGGGCGAACGGCTACCGAAACGACTCTTCTATGGAGACGTCGCCACTGGTTCCCGCCGCCAGGGAGGCCAAATCCGTCGATACAAGGATACTCTGAAGACCTCCCTGAAGTGTCCGCAAACCAACCCAGCCAGCTGGGCCGACCTCGCTCGCGACCGACCGACCGGGAAGACATTTAAAACAGACGCTGCGATCTACGAAGCCATTCGCATTGCCGCCGCGAAAGCTAAACGAGAAGCACGCAAATCTCAGCTGTGATCATCTCGCAATGCCAACACACAACCGCCTTTAACGTGTTCACGGTGTCAACGAACATCCCGGGCGTCAATTGGACTTGCTGGGCACCTTCGGATCAACTGCACCAACTGTCGTCCCTCCATCCACTTTTTCTCGCCCTCTACGCCGTCAATAACTTGGGACCGCCCCCTTAACCACCACTTCCACCCCCCTCCTCCTCCAATGCTTCAATGTCTGCCGTTGTGGCCTCTGTCACGCACATCAACATGACACAGTCCTGACACACCAACACCATTGCCAACGACACCCTAAGTGAAGACCATGACTACGCCTGCTCTCACTGCGACCGCACCTTCACCTCCCACATCGGCCTGGTTGGTCACTTGCGAATCCACCGCACAAACTGGCGAACCAGTTGCTGGAGCACCAACCTACACCCGCCTCCACTGTCCAAACTGCTCTTGCACATTCATGCATCGCATGAGAATATTCGGCCACATGCGTATCAACGAGCGTGAAATCGACCGCAGTCCCGACACAACCAGCACACCTACCATGCGTAGCCCCTCCCTCGCTCCTTCGCCCTGCGCGCCCACCGCCATTAGTTCCATCACACGCAGTGCCCACTGCACACCCACCACGCTCAGCCCCACCCACACCGTCGCACAGTGCGCCCACCACCACCCCATTTCCGTAGCTGACACCGGCACCACCGACTTCTCGTGTCCACACCGTCCCTGTACCCTCACCTCACGCATCGGCCTCATCGGTCACTTGCGGATCCACCGCATAGATACTGGCGAACCAGTTGCTGGTGCACCAACCTACACCCGCCTCCACTGTTCACATTGCCCTCGCACATTCATTCATCGCATGGGCCTATTCGGCCACATGCGAATCCACGAAAACCTGAGGTAGACAACCGACGGCTGTACCACACCATCACAGCCTCCCTCACCACCATCTCCTTGAATATCAGCACCGCCCACCACAAACATCCAATTGACACCTCTTGAGAAAGTGGCAAGTGTTTGTCTCAATTCGGTCTCCGCACGGCTTCTGTTGCATGGGTGACTCGAGCCTGAGACTATCCCGGCGCGTCAAGCGTCGCGGATTGGAAGGCTGCTGACTGACGCCCCAACTCGGTTCACGCAGTCCGTCCAGTTGTTAGAATGTTTGTGTGGAGTGGCGGACTGGTGGGCTGGGAGCCGGGCTGAAACAGCCCCTTCCACGGCACTCTCACGCATGTGAGAGGTGCGCCGCTCAACCCTCGCTGTATGAAATCCTGGTGCTTGTGTTTGGGGGGCCAGGTCATGCATGTGGCGCACGCAGACAAGGTCACTAGACTATGTCAGCCACCGCGCACATTCCCCGCACCTGTCAACTCACCGGCTCGGATAGTGGCTGAGGCATGAGAAGGGAGTGAGGTCGACGACTCGGCGCATTTTCCTCACTGTAGACAATCGGACAAGCTGAAGCTATTACGGTACGCTAAAAGCCGTGGCTTGGAAGGTTGCCAACTGACGGGATAACTCGGACCTGACAGTCTGCCCAGTGCTGTGTGTTTGAGTGGAGTGGTCAGTTGGTGGTCTGGGTCAGGCTGCAATGGCTCCTTGATATGGCCTTTATATGGCACTCCCACTCCGTGGGATCCGAGCAGGGTGTGACGGCACGCCTAGGTGCAGCTTCGGCCGTACCAGCCTCCATTCTTTTTGTTGTTGGTCAAAAACCTGTGTGGACCAGAGGGTGTGGAGTGGAAAGCCAAGGTGTGAGTTCGACCGTGCCATCCAGCTGCGTCCTCCCTCGTCTCCGGTCAGGTCTTCTTGACTCTGTCTTGACACCGAGTCCAGGGGCGAGCAGGAGAGAGTGTGGTAGACGCAGCGCAAGTCTAATCTCACTATAAATCACGCGCAAGTCACCTTCCCTGCTCTCACCCTGCGGTGGAGGATACGCTGGACATCGCCGGATGCGATGGTCGAAATGTCAATTGGATGCAAGAATGTTGGCCTTAAGATAGAGGCTGCGCTGTCGTGTCAGATAAAACTGGCGTGCGGCATGCATTGGACACCGCGGTCGAAATTCTATACGGCATGCGCGACTCGGTCTTTCTGTTGGTTCATGATGGTAGAGAAGAGGAAGTCAGGCCGGTTCTGGACAACTTTTCCTCACTTTAAGGAATCTAGCGCGCATTTAAAATATCCCAGCCCCCTAAAAACATGGCATGAAGAAGTGCTAAATTGTGATTTATGCGGACTGAGAAACCAGAATGCGTAACGTGGACAGGGAATTTCCACTGGGAGAAGCAAAGACGCGGATTTCAGGAAGCCGTTCGAATGAAAATGACTGGAACAAGGAGTTTATTGACCTGACATTTCGGATTCTCACTTAGAACCATCATCACGGCCCTAACCTGCGACTGTCTCCGGTAACGAGTTTGAGTGTGAATTCGAAACGTCACATCAATAAACTTGTTCCAGCGATTGTATCTCTCTCTTACTTTTGGTGGACTTCCTACTCTGCCTACGTCCCTATCGTCAGCATAATATCAGTTTACCATCGAAACATGATGGGTGTGTGAGTGCCCGCGCCCACCTACGGTCGTCTTGACTTGGTCTTGCCATTGAAGTAAGGTGAGTTAGGGAAGAGGGAGAGCGGAAGGCGCTGCGCAAGTCACCGTTGTGCGGCGGACGTCGTTTGTGGCGTTCAAACTGTCGTGTGGGTGTGAGAAAGCGAGAAAGGGACAGGGGTAGGGGGGTTGAGGCCGCGCAAATCTGCCCCATAACAATTTGATTTGCGCAAAGTCGTCACTGCGTCACTAGGCAGTGGCGGAGCTCGTCGAATGCAACAGACGAAGCCACTGATGCGAATGTAGCGCAGAGATGAGTGATGGTACAGGAGGGACGGCTTGCTGAATTATAATAACTGGCCGGGGTCACAATAAAACGACTTCCCCCAAGGAAAACTCTGAAACTGAGAGATGTGACATCTCACGGTACGAGGAAATGTAATTCGTACATGGCCTATGAGAAAGGCTAAAACTAACAACGGCGACACTTTGCGCAATTACTTTGTATTAAATTGGCTTTGCTGCGAGGTTGGCGTGTAGCGGAGCCAGTCGGGAAGCAAAATACAAGCCGAAAGACGGCATAACCTATGGTAACTTACATGAGATTCACATTTTTTTCAAAATAAAACTGTGCAAGATTGATGTGTAGGCAGCGGGGGGAGTAACAAGTGGGAAAGTTTTGGCCGGACGGGAGAGGGCGCTCGTCTTGTGCCCTAGATACTGCGGTGATAATCGGCACAGCCAAGACAAAGGGAGGGAGGACGCATGAAGGGGAGAAGTTAGTCATCGCGAAAGTAAGAGAAGACGGGTAAAAGGGATGAATGATTAGTTGGAAATCTCCTTGAGCGCACGCCGTCCACCCATCGGGCATTCATTTCGTGCATTCATCCGCCAAAGCTGACGGGAGTGGCGGGTTGGCGGCCCCTGTCAGAGTGAAAGGGTGCATCATTTGATCCGCTTTACAGATTCCATGTAGTCACAGCCGTCAACACGAGATGAGGTCACGGTGTAGTCTGTCACCTGTAGTTGAATTACAAAAGGGAAGATGAAGGGAGGTGAGCGGTGGCAAAAAAAGAGTATGAGGATAGATTGCGAGAGCGGCGAAGTTTGTGTTCGATAGGAGGGGTTTATGAAGTGGCTGGAATTAAATCTGGGAAAACGATTTCACCATGGGAATCGCGTAAGCAGCAAGCTTGAAGAAACTTTTTTAATGTAGGGCAGAAAGGATATAAACCGCGGAGGCTACAGCAGGTCCACCTGATGAGGTATACGTGAAAGGTTGGCCGAAGTTATAGGCAGGCTAGTGAAACAAACTCCTTTTTGTGTTCTTGCTTGTGAGGAAAAGTGTGCTAACGTCTCTAGGAAGAGGTAGTGTGCGTAAGCGAGGGATCGGCATTTACTTAGCGGTTAACAGTTATGCAACAGCTCTTCCTTTGCGTGGAAATTACAAAAAGCATTCGGTGAGTGAGTGACCGACATCGTGAAATGTTGGCCGGAATTCTGAAAAGCGTTTTCGATTAGGAAGGAGTACTTAGGTTGAATTATAATATTGGTTTTAACGCGGCGTAATCATAGGACATTTCAGACTTGCCAGAATGTTGACTTTTGAATGCACTTCTTCGCGGCCTGTAAAACCTACCAAGCAAAAAATGACTACTTAACTAGTGTGTACTTTTCACATCGAATTTCGATGGCCTTATAAATTCGGACATATTTCATAGAATATTGCACAAAAATATTCTTTCTTGTACTCATTTGGTAGCAAATCACGTCATCTTCAAATTATATACTCGAAGAAAGAGTAGCTCTCGGTTTTAAAAAAAAAGTTTCTAATAATAAGATTTTTCAAGACTGTGCAATTTTCATTCATGCAGCATCGTACCTGTCCGTTAACTAATGCTCCTCATAGTCTGAATTCTTTGCAGAATCTTATGAACACTACATGGATTCTTCTTAAAGGCATAGAGGAATATATGATCGTCCTTACGCAGAAAGTGTACACCTTGTAGACTGGTATCGCTAAACGCTAGTGCAACGGCTGATCTGGCTTATAATTATTCGGGAATTGGAAAACTTCTTCAAAACCTGAATATAACCTTTATTCGAGTATAAAATGGGAAGAGGTGATTTGCTACCAATAGAGCAGAAGAAGGCATGTTTCCAGTAATATATATTTAAATGTATAAGCCGCCGAAGGTCAATATGGGAAATGCATACTGTCTACGTAGTCATTTTCCACCGAGTGCGGTTTTTACAGAAGATCGAAAAGAAATGCATTCAAAGCCAGCATCCGGGCGAGTCCGAAATTCTATGGGATTATGTCGCGTGATAAAGGGCATTACAACCCCACCTAAGTTATCTTTTCTAATCGAAAACGCATTTCAGAATTTCGGCTAACATTTCATGAAATTGGTCATTGACTGTACGTTCTTAAATATCATCAGCGACAAGTTAAACTTCTCTAAACGCCAAAGGGTAGGACTTAGAGCACCGGAATCGGCACAACTACCTCGTCTAACACCAACCAATTCTAGCCAAAATAATCTCTTCGTGAAACTTGTCGTGGAAATCGCAATGATCCACGACAAAGAGGCAATAGGTTCCTGGTCCGCAAGAGACAGAATCCGGAGTGTGCATCACGGGGTGTTAATGAAATGCTCGTTGATATCTTAAACCTAAGGCCAAAGCTGGGAAAGCCACACAGCATTTGCATGTTGGAAAAATGTTGAGAGGCGTAACTGCGGCAAAATTTGTGGAAATGCAGGGTGTCATAGGAGTCGACAGAGTGAGACCGTGACCCAACTGGTGGAACGTACGACGTACTACACCCGGACTTATATCTCAATTCCTTAATCGGGGCTGGTAATGTTGACAAACCGAGCGCAGGTGAACAATTGAGTGTCGGCTAAGGGATTCCACGCTTCAAGTTTCCTTGAAATTACAGAGGTCAGACAGCAAGGTGCCTTGACACACCAATTCGTCAACAAAAACTAGCCATGTGGAAGAGTTAATCACTGCCCTAAATTGCTGAACACACTCGGACCGCAAGTTCAGTGGGGTTGTTGGACCTAGGCCACGCGCGCCTCCAAGTGGGCTAATCCGTCAGTCGTGACTGCCCACATTGGAGGTGCAAAAACAGAGATCGACAGAGCAGAGATGGGTTGTACGGGGACGGTGGCGGCGTCAAGTGATTGGAAGGGCGGAAGTAACGGCCCTGACCATAATATAGAAGTTGGTTCTGGCTAATCGGATTCAGATCAAAGGAACATATGAACGACCTGGCAAAACGGCATCGGGTCAAAGTAAATATTAGTCATTGAGAGTAGGCGGAAAGGAAGAGCAGGCCAAAATCCCCGTGGAGTGCAACAGAAAGATTGTGCACGAGAAGAAGGAGTAATGCTCGACGGACCGTCGGAAACACCACAAAAATAGAACGGATAAGGGAAGCACCCGGAAGTTGAGCAAGAAGTTGGTGACAATGGATCGGTGGTAAAAACTGAGTCACATAACTTAGCTAAAAGCCCGAAACATGTAAGTCTAAAAGCAACAGGTACGCGGTTGTCTCCAGGGGAATCAAGGTGCAAATGGTCTGTGACGTTAACTAATACTTATTTAATTGTTCGGATATAGATGGTTTCTCGTTGGTCAGCAGACATTCACTGCCTGTAACCTCTGAACTTTGTGCCACCGACTTGACATGGTCCTCGGATAGGCGCCTTGGCTCTT
>CACRXP010000767.1:59075-76105 GCA_902702965.1 Spirometra erinaceieuropaei
TACTACTACTACTACTACTACTACTACTACTACTACTACTACTACTACTACTACTACTACTACTACTACTACTACTACTACTACTACTACTACTACTACTACTACTACTACTACTACTACTACTACTACTACTACTACTACTACTACTACTACTAGACTGCACACCTCAGTTTGTTAGCTAATGATGCGTGCGGAGAGATGCTGGTTGCGAAAGCCATCCATTCACTATTGTCCACTCATTGTACCTGACTACAGACCCCAGTACTGTCCCGAGGGCTCAGAAAAATAAAGTGACTGTTGCGGTGACCGAATTCTCAGCTTCTTTGCAAGCTAGAAGTCACCATTCCATTCTTTCTCGTCTTTGTTAATAATAATGATGTAATTGGATGTGGCACGCGGTTATTGTGATGATAAAAATAGGTAGTTCGTATTCGGGAACGGCGTGAAAAGTGTGTTAGAGGATGTTAACGCAGTTCAGTGCCTCACTTATATATACAAGAGGTTGAGATAGAAGGCAGTTTGACTGGTCACTAAAAAGGGAGAAAAAATTAAGCAAGCAAAAGCGACTCAAGAAATCTGCGGAAGCATAAAGTGACTATGGGAAGGGAGAGCACATGAAACAACGCCACTCAAGTACGCATGCATCGGTAGTCGTCTCACCTCTGAATCGATGTCAGAATCCCCCTCATTGGCAGCATACCGAGCTTGGGACCCATTCGAGGGTCGACTAGACGTAGTGGCGCCTTTAATGTAGGCGTTAGATGAGAAACGACTATCAAGAGAGCGTCCCGTGTCTTGGCCACTTTTCGGTTCGTTTAGGGGAACCGGCGCTTCTGGAGAGAGCATATTTAGGCGTCCGACGGACTCGGAAACATCATCCTCGGTTGCCGGAGCAGCATCTTCGATGGCTTCAGAGACCCAAGGATTTGGTGAGACTGGAGTGTTGTGCGTCTCTGACGTGAAACTGGGCACGCAAGACGAGGAAAGCTGGTTAGATGGGTTGAGGTTATCATGATACAGTCGAGTTAATAGACCGGCGTCCAACATACAGTGCGTGACCGATCTCATGAAATGTTGGCCGAAATTCTAGAATGCGTTTCCGATTAGGAAGGATTACTTAAGTGGGGTTGTTATACTGATTGTCATGCAGCATAACCCTATAACATTTCGGACTCGGTAGGATGTCGGCTTTCGAGTGCACTTCTTTTTGACCACCTGCAGAAACCATACTCGGTGAAAAATGACTACTTAAGTAGCATGCATTTTTCCTATTGATTTTCGATGGTCCTATAAATTCAAATATATTTTATAGAGAACATGCATAAAAATATGCTTTCTTTTGTTCATTTGGTAGGAAATCACATTGTCTTCATATTTTATGTCCGAAGAAAGTGTATATTTTGGTTTTAAAAAAGTTTCCTAATTCCTGAATAATTTCCAGCCTGATCTGCCATTGCATCAGCGTTTAGGGATTTCAGTCTGCAAGGTGCATGCTTTCCGCGTAAGGAAAGTCATATATTCCTCTATGCCTTTAAGAAGATATTACATAGAGTTTATGAAATTTTGCAATGGATCTGGACTGTGTTGTACATTTCATGAGGAGCATTAGTAAACGGACATGTGCGGTCTCGCATGCATGGACATCCCACGGTCTCAAAAATCTCATAATTAGAAACTTTTTAAAAACCGACATCCTGGCGAGTCCGAAATGTTATAAGGTTACGCTGCATAACAATCAGTATAACAACCCCACTTAAGTAATCCTTCCTAATCGGAAACGCATTCCAGAATTTTGGCCAACATTTCATGAGATCGGTCACGCACTGTATATTGGCGACAGATCATGACGTTAAAGTCATCATGGGTTTAACAGAATCAATCGAGAGACGGCAAAACATATACAAACCACAAAGGGGACGTTAGTTGAAGCAAAGACAGGAATTAGTGGAAAATAAGAAATAATGCGAGAAATTGTAGATCCTGCTAGCTTATTCTCGTGCATTCAGACGACGACCTACCTGGAGAACCAGATATCAGTAGAAATACAGCAACAAGGTAAGTAAAGCACGACACTATGGTATACTTTCAACGAAATTTGAAGGTCCAAATAATAAAGGCCTGAAGGCGGCTTCTTACCTGTCATCGGAATACTTTTCTTCATCATTCACAGAGGAAGCTGAAAAATGAGGTTGAAACGGTTAGATTTAATAAAGGCGCAGAAAGAAGGAACAGCTGCAAAAGACAAAGCGCGAAAGTCAATACTATGACGCATAATTAGAAGGCAAACCAAGTTACCCAGAGATTATAGGAAACAGGCTTACAATAGATTAGGCCTTCCACAGAAGGCGTAATCGCAGTAACATTTGTCGAAATGCAGCTCGTCTTTAAAAGTGGTCCATTTGCCCGTAAGAAAAACGTTGTAAGAAAACAATGCCCGGTTAGGCTTGGTACGTGGCTGTCCACTCTCACTAAACTAATTCACGCGCAAGTCACCGTGCCCGCTTCACCTTGTTGTGGACCACACGGTGGACATCGTCGGATGCGACGGTCGAACTATCATGCGACCCTTTGTAAGGGCTATGGATCCCGAGCCTCAAAGGGCAAACGGAAATGTCCGATCCTGTCGAATAACCGACAAAGGTCGACAAACACCATTCTCATGTAGCTTTGGATATCCCCGATTGCAAAAGTAACGCAAATGGTGGGGCGCTTGGCTTGTTTTACGGCCAACAGGTCCGGATTGGAGTGTGACCGGTTGACGACGGTAAACGCGCCAGAAACGAGGTTCATCTTGTCTTTAATCGGTCATACATCCCGATCAGTAAACGCTCTATGCAATGCTAACGCCTGTGAGGACTCCAGACTAGAGCTACACGAGAAGAACAGGGTGGCCATGGTCAGTTCGGCAATCCAACCAGGTCGATTGACGACATCCCCATGTGACTACATGCATTAAATAGAACTGTAACAATGGCATCAAACCGCTGTCAGCGGCCTTCTTGGACCATTTCCAATGCGAATACTCTGTCCTCCGGGCACCCATATCCCCTTACGTACGTAGTCATTCTTCCCCGGATGCCAGATACGACACCAATGTGTGAGCGTTAAGCTACGCGCTAATTTGGGCAATCCCACTGTATGAAAAGCTCAAGGCTGGAAATCGTGGTTGCGGAAGAAGCACAAGTTCTGAGGAATATGAACACGATGTCGGGATTCAAAAGGCTCTAAATGATAGGTACTGTTCGTGTTTTACCAGTAAGGAAACGGGATTTTATCCCAAAGGCTCAGTTTCTGGTACGCTATGCTAGTCAAGTCTAAAAACAAGAGAATTTAAAACCACAAGCTGAACAGAGGTAACAATTAGTGGGAAGTCAAGTAGCGTATATTTTCGGTCAGCAGGCGCCAGAGGACACAAAAGGGCGTCGGACCCAATGTTTATGTGTTGAGGAAAGAGCGTAGTAAGGCAGAGAACGTTACTTTACTTTAGGGACGAGTAATCAGCTAAAAGGACGTCGAAGCTGTGAAAATCAGTCTCAAAATCGCAAGATGAACCTTATTTTAGTCAAGTTCTTTGTCGTTCGCAGGAAACGATGCGCAGTCCGTCTTGAAAAACCATTCCACATTGTGAAATACAGTAATCATGGTTCAGACTGTTATGCAACCCGACACCCATAGTACAGAAAGGACTTTGCTTCCCAAATGGGACGACGAATTGCACCCAATCCGGCTCAGTGGCCAGATCGGGTTCAGTGCAGGTTTAAATAATGTCATCGCCTCATCCCTCTGTTTTATTTTCCAGTCAAAGGTGAGTTGACCAAATAATTCGAAAAGTGGAAGGCGCTACCTCGAAATGCGAAATAAAGGCCTAACCTACAAAGGGCTTGTCTAGCAGATTTAAGCAAGCATATTCACAGTTGACGTGTCTACTTATGCTTACATATTCCCTGAGACTAAATGGTCAAACAGACAGCTCTTGCGTACCCTCTAAACCTAAGACCAAGGTCACCGACGATAATAAAAATCAATCGAACGCAAAAAATCGGAATTCACTCATCTTTTACCCAAAGACTACAAATTAGGTAGACCCCATAGTCGATGGGGATTAGCATCGACAGTTACAGATTTCCTTATTCAAAATCCCCCCAAGACTACTGCCTGATGGATTTTTTTAGTAAGGCTTCCAGTTTGTTACCATCCTGTCAGCAGATACCAGACCGGGGAAACAGGCAAAATCGGCTCTAGCCCATTCTGCCCAGCAGTGCAAACAGGTTCGCCGTTCGGGCAAGGGTGCGGGCAACAAGTAGAAATCGTAAGGCAGGGTAGCATCTACGTAACTCATTCCTCACCCGTCTGGTTCCGATGGCAAGACAGCATCAAGATGACGACGACGATGACGACACCACCACCACTATGGTTTAAGTATATAGTCAGGTAAGGTAAGTCGGACTCAGAATGGATGAGCAGGCCTCACCAAGGAAAGCGTTGACGGCAAACTAACAGATGCATAATAAGGCATTGACCGGCTCTTACTGTGAGAATCCTGCCGCCGCCTGGAATCCACCAACGAGGCGATTAGGTGTGTACTGTGGGGAGCTGCAGTCGGGCGCGGGGTGGAGTTGCAGCTGGACAGTGCGTCAGAGTCGGCTGAGGGATGGCTAATCGCTTGGGTGACAGCAGAAGCAGCACCGGGGACGGCAGGACCTTTCCGATCTGGCTCCTCACCGGTGCGTGCTAACGAGGGCACTGAGGAGACGACGTCGGCCGGCGAAGAGCTGACAGCGTTCCTCTTGGAACCGAGGATACTGTGCAGCAAAGTGTCTGCACACGACTGCCCTGGAACCTGGTTGTGCAAGCTTCCGTCGGCTTGTGCTGGTTGGACAGGGTTGAATTGGGATAAATCGTTCTGAGGAACAGTGCCAGAAGGGCCGCGGCTGAAATATCACACAAGCAAAAGTGGAGACCAAAATGTCCGTTGTGCATCGTCCGGAAACTGGCGCTTCAGATGGACACTGAAACAACTTCATATCGTGAGCGAAATACAACTAATTTGAACAGGAGGCTGAACGATCTAACTTCCGAAAAAACGGGGCAGACTCCGATGGGCTGAAATCCAAGGTACACACGAGCATTTTCCCATGGGCCAGTGGAAGGGCTTAAATGTGCCATCCAGACGCCAGCTTACTGTGTCTACCGAATATTGTGACGGCTTTAGAATCGTGATGCGCGCACCGAGGATAGAAATAAGGCGGCGGTTCACTGTTTCTTGGGCGTCATGTTTCATTCAACAACATGTGGATTAGTGTTCTAACGAAAAAAAAACAATGTGGGCTTGGTAACAATCGCATGATACGCACAAACTTGACAATCGATGACGGCAACCAGTCACTAATTGTTAGTTTCTTATTTTGCTGCTGGTCACAGTGTTTCACGAAAAACAATCTTGTGGGCTCGCCCTAGCAGGGTAAATGCTCCAACTTGTAAAACAATCAGACAAAGAAAAGAGACTCATTTCTAAGTGCAAATAAGTTTTCGGATGTTTAGATATTAAAAAACTTCCGTTAGTTACAACTAATTCACCAAGACAACTCAGGAAAGACGCCGGCAATGACAAAGTGTTGACCGTTATTTAACTAATTTGATGGCGTTTTAACACTCCTGCTTTACTGGCAGAAGTATGCATCCTGTCTACCACTATTTCAATTACTTTTTTGCTACCTGACTACTCTCCGGGCCGAAAATTTTTTAAACTAAGTCTTCTTTTTACTAAAGTATTACGTGCGGGTTGCGCAGAAAAGTGGACCAATGTAGGCATTTTAGTCGTACCAGCTCCTCCGGGCCGGTATAGGTCAGCGAATGTCGTTCTGCCGACAAATGGCCGACCAAAGACTCTGCAGAACAATACCTTCTTTGAAAAATATAGTAGGCAGTTTCCCATAGTTTTTCCTTACCCTGCGCATATACTTAATCCTGACCAAGACGCCCGGCGGAGTTACCGAGTGACCTTGGAGATTCCCGTGCTTGGCCACTAGCGGATTCTGCCAAGTGCCCTGTGATATACAGAAAATCTGGTGATGAGTGATCTCGACTACGGATTTTCAGTCAGTATCCGGAGAAAATTCAACGTGTAACCGTGAACTGGAACGTAGCTGAAGTCTGCGGTCATCTTACAGGGTTGGTTTGGAGTGGGCGCAGTCGAACGATACAAGCGGCTGAGATTAGCATATTCTAGAAAAGGAATAACCCTTGCGCCAAACGTCGGTAGAACGGCCACTCGGATTCGGTGGCTTGTGACATCTATAGAGGTCTTGAATGGTATAGGAGCGTAGCAAGAGTCTAGCTCAGCGTACATGAGCCAGTATGCAGTCGGTATAGCCTTCAGGGTAGTCATCCTTGAAGTACGAGGTAATGGATCGTGACACTAACCACAACGGTTGGGTAAACAAGTTCAGCGGTAATTAATGCATGCAGCGTCTGTACTGATACAGGAGGCTACCTCAATGCGCAAAGAGATATCAGTGTAACTATCTTAATCGGTGGAATCGTGCTAATACCGTTACCGCGATCAGTCGCCCGATGTGAATTTTTCAATTCTGTTCACCATCAAAACGTGAGGTCAGTCCTGCCACACGTGCAACCTAAAATGACGTCTTCATCGGTTCGACTAGAGTTGTTGCCTTTTGTTAACTCCTCACCTCAGCGACATGTCGGGTTATTCAGCACGCTGTAGCAGACTATACCCTGTTGCAGTAGACAGCGGTCTTTGAATTGCAGATCCGATTATGCTAATTAGGGTGCAACGCTGGTGGCTCCCCTGTCAGTAAGTAGTGCGTTGCCCTTCAGATAGTAGTAGACAAGTTTGAATGTCTGATGACTTGTGCCCAAAGACATCTACAAGGTCAGTGTCCGTCGAACGGTCAACTCGGGAATACAAGGTCTGTTTGTTGGCCTGGCAGGAAGCTTTCTGGCGCGTCTAAAGGCGGCAAATAGTCGGATGGCATTCGAAAGAGGTTATCCGTGAAATAGACGAACTAGCATCTGGTGAAAAAAACTGCTGCGGACCAGCAGCGCCAGCAAGATGAAGAAAGCAGAGATCTGGCAAGCCAACTACCCGGTGTAACGCTGCGGAACTGTGATACGACGAGCTTGAACCGTCATTTTGAATAAATCCTTGTCACTGTTGTCTAGAAAAGATCCAAAAGGGCAACTTTACGCCCGAAAAACCAGAATCAGATCAAACTCCCGAAATTCAACACATGCCACGGCGTCTACAGAAACCGATGCGTCCGAACCTCTGGTAAAGAGTTGCATGGGAGATATGCACGCCGATGTATTTCAGACGAAGGAACGAAATACGCATCGCGTGCAGGAACATGGAAACGTACGGCACCCTTCGTTCGAATTTCTCTGACCGGCTCCGTGCCGCAGACTAACCTTGCCTTTAATGTTAGGCTAATTTAAGTCGGTGTGTGATAGAATCCCGAGCGAAGTCTGGTCGCTTAGCGCGCTATCCCAGCAGACCAAAAACTGCAAGCCGGTGTTGGGTTGTAGCGGGGTGACGTTGTGGACGATTTAAACTTTAGGTCGACTCACCAGGGTGTAGGGAGGGTGTAACTGACTAATTATGTTCCTGACTCACTTTATAGTCGTTCGTTTTAGATGCGATTAAAGAGGCTAAATCGAAAACTGGAATGCAAGCATCACCGACCGAATCTTTCCAGGCGACGTAGGTCTTATTAGAAGAGAGAACATATCACATATTCCTTTCAGTAGGGGTTTCTTGGTGAAGGCCTCATATACCTACTGTTTGTTCTTCAGACTAACCTCACACCATTCCAGTGGTTTCGATAGAGTCAGACGGACGCAGTGTGCGTCTCCTTGGTTCGATTGCCAATGTCATCCTTGGCCAGTCCGTATAACTGAAAGCTAGATCTAAAACATCAGGAGCTGTCCGCTGGCTGGAGAGCGTTGACTTCCAAAATAACCGAACGAGTGTCTACAACCAAGAAACCTTGGCAGTATGAAGTTACCTGTTATTCTAACTGATAACTACTGGGTGAGTCCGCGGTTGGTGGGCAGACGAACAAACTCCGGCAGAGGTCAGCTGCGGAGTAAAAAGGATCTCGGGTCTGAAGAAGAAGCAGTCGCGGACCACCAATGACAGCAATACTAGGACGTGGAGAGCTGAAGTCAAGCACACGTCGACGGTCTTATAAAGTGCCGCAAAACCCAATAAAGGCATAAGGATATGGCAAACGGGAACTGCAGTCAAATAAGTCCTCCTCCAAATAAGTTCCAACGCTGCTTGGCCCTTATGATCTTGATTCAGAACTTCAGCGAAAACTTCAAACAGACTGCTGGAGGCGCCCACGTAGTAAAACTATTCGGAATTGAGGCGTTTTCTAATGCCAAGTGCATGTATAGGGGCAGAAGACTGGTCCAGCGCCGGAATCATTTGTTTATCCTGAGTTCTCAAACTCGCATAGGAGTCCATCGTCAGAGATAAAGACAGAAAGAGAACAAGCGACAGTTATACGGGGGTACTAGCCAAGCAAACATAAGTGACGAAAGCCTGTAGGTGATTGTGCAGTGAATCGATACATCAATTAACTGAGTTCCCATTCGGAGTCCAGATTTCAATCAATTTTTGGCTTGTCCTGCTTCTGGTGTGAACTATTATCTTGGTGGCTGCGAAGATGAACTAGTGGCCCGTTTCGAAGGTGTGGGCAGCCACTTGTGATAATTCCTCATCCCGTTGCACAGTGGCTCACGTTCGTACATGCGCGATCCGAGCATGCGCTCAGTCTGACTTGTTTAATTACAAGGACATTTTAGACACGTGATATGATACACCACATCCGACTGCTGACTGCGACTTAGTGGGTTTCTTATTTTCATGACCCTACTGTGCATGGTAGCCTTGAGGCGGTGAGCAACTTTAGTAGTTAATCCCGCGGCAATGCGCTCGGTCGTCTCTGGAACGTCGTTGGTGTTTGGTAGAGTACGCCATAGCATCGGTGCTGTTCTATGTTCGGTACTCCGGGGGAGGGGGAGGGGGCGAAAACGTAGGCATCGGCTTTCGGATAACCGTTCCGCGTAAGTCGGTCGCGGAGATATCGAGCCTCACGTGCTAAGGTGAGTCTGGGCCCGTTTGAAGACTGCTCTCACACAGCTTAGTTCGTGATTCACCAGATGGTTGCTGTGAAAGCTGAGAAGATGTGTGGCGTTCGTCGCCTTCCTATAGAACATTATCTCTGTTTCGCCTTTGGGACTTCCCCTGACGGGCACATCAAGGAAAGGCAAATACTTCCCCTTTTCTTCTTTCGTGAATTTTACATCTGAGATTTAGTTTACCAAACTGTAAATTCTGCAGCTTTTTCTTCCCGATAGTATTTCAACCATCGTTGCCGACGATGCCCACAGTGTGCTTTACAGCCAGGTTAGAGCAGGAGCGGTGACTTGCGCGTGATGGCCGACACATCGCAGTTGCAGTTGCATCAGCATGGCGTGGATGCTGAGAATTCCGGTCCGTTCCAGGACTTCCGTGCCCAGGATCCTATCTTGCCATCCCAGCTTTAGTACTCTTCGAAGGTATCTGATGGCCTCCTGTACGTGACCGAAAGCCTAGACTAATACGCGTACTGTTCCAGTGGTCGCGCGTTCATCTTCTTTGCATATTCAGACGAACGGTGCTAAGCGTTGTGGCTTGCGCGTAAAAAAGACTTGCATAAAGTCAGTCCCGGTATTGCTCATCACGTTCGAAATGTGAGACAGCGTCGCGCTCTTACTCAAACGCTCATAATCTTTGATTCACAACAAAGTCTTCTCACAAAATCACAGCTGTCACTAGCACCCGACAGAAGTAGAACTTGACAAGTCAATGGCGGATAACAAAGCTAATAAGAATAAATTTTTAAAAAACAACAAACGTCGTAAATCGGGATTGTCATTACACTCAATAGGAAATGTGGACTTACGCGACGGGATCATTTTCGATAACAACCGCTAAAAGTAGAAAGGAATTTAGTAGGCACCCTAGCTGATGACAGAAAATCTAACATCCAGAAGAACCAGTTAACGCAAATGGCGCTAATCAAAGGACTGAAAGCCTCTAGATGAAGACATAAGGGGGTGGGCATGCGCAGACATATTTGCTCAAGCAAGTTTACAGAAAATTACTTAGACAAATTTAGCAGAACTTAATCTTGCAGTACTTCGGGATACCTGGGCTGTGATCGATCAGGGAGTAAACAGTTGTCGGATAAAGTAATAATGTCACGTCTATTTAAGCCAAAGGATTCACGTCGTAATACCAATCCCGATAAACACGAGATTGGTGGAACGCGATATGGCCTCCACAACGGGCTGTGCTGTAGACGCGCTGCACAAAACAGGAGTCATTTTGGGTCGCGACCAAGACTAAACGGGATGCGCAGAATCCGCGCGAGTTCATACGTACTGCCGTACGTGGAAGGGGCGGGGTGACACGCCTAGACGCAGACTTTCCTGTCGTGTTAGCCAGCGCGTTTAATCCCACCATCGGGTAGTTGAAAGGTCCAGACAGTCCACTGATGCATGTAAGGGGATGAGGCCGACACTAAGGAATCCATACTCACGGCAACCCAGCGCATTTTTCACGGAAGTAAATCTGACACGCTTGAATCTATGCCGACGCGCCTTGGAGGTTTTCAACTGACTGGATAATTCCGTGTTCTGGCAACTAAGAGTTAGGCTGCAACGGCTCCTTTTAAATGTGACTTTTACGGCACTCTCACGCATGTGAGATCCAATCTGCCCTCGTGAAGGCCTGGTACATGCTTTGGGGACCGGGTCGCGTCTGGCACGCCTAGGCGGACTATTTAACTTTGCCAGCAACTGCGTCAGGTCGCCTTAACCTTGTCTCGGTGTCGGTGGCAGGTGAGGTGATGGAAGAGAATGTGAGGTAGATACTGCCCAGGTCCGCCTTAATAAAAACTAATCCACGTGCAAGTCACTATTCCGCGCCTATTCAGTGGGTCACACGGTGCACGTCGTCGTCCGCGACAGCGGAACTATCGGAACACATTATACGAACCGTTACAACCGGTTGTGTCAATATCCAGTCTCACCATAGGAAACTGTAAAACTGCGAACTAACCTAGGCGCGCCTGTTATGACAAACGTGCTGGCTTGCATCCGCTGTAATTCCTCTAAATTCTGTTTTCATGTGTTTAAACAGATAGGTGAACGGACAAGCAGTAAAACCAGAACCCACTGCATCTCAGCGGCTGTCTGAAGGTCCGTTTTGCGAGGCTGGAAAAAGTCTGGTGACTCGAGCAGGCGTCCAGAATTAAATCGAAAGAATGAAAAAGGAAGATGAAAATCTCGCAGGTGGGCAAGGTTAGCAAGGATGAAGTAGTTAGAGAGTGGCAAACAACATTTCCCAGTCTTCGAATGCTTTTATAATGCGAAACTAATATTTTCTCTCTGAAGAACAGAGAATTGGACCTTACTGCGCTGAACGTGTGATACGTCCTTCGCGTATATTATGATCACTCCCACCCTTTAGTTTTCTCCAAATATGCCTAAACTTCAAAGAATGCTGGGCAGTCACGTGGTGAAAATCGAACAGTACTCCGGTGCAAGTGACGAGAAACGTAAAAACACCCAACAGCAGAGAAAGATCACTCCCGCTTATGAGTGTTACCCCAGTGGATAATCGCTGTACAATAATATAACTGCTCTGTCAGAATAAACATGCAAGCGGGGTTTAGTATGAAGAGCTGTGGGTGGCCGAAAAAGTAAAAGGACTATCGTATTGCTAAACTATGCAGTTGAAATCGAATGCATATCTTAAAGAATACGACGCTAGTTACCCTGAGACAAAGCAACCACTTCCTCGTTGTCCCCCTGCCATGCAGGAATAATTGTGGTAAGCCAAGGAAATATCTTCTTCAGTTCCTGCCTATTTTTGAGACGGACAGAATCCTCAGAGGGTATGCAGTCTATTATCAAAGCTTACTAGATTCGCCTCATGAATGAGAATGTTCTTAGTATGCTGGAGTCCAAGCGATTCCAGTAAATCCACCACCAAGGACATCAAGTAAGCGCCTTTCTAGGGGTGCGTGAGTCTAACATGGATCTGTGGCTCACCATTTTCAGTACCTAGAAATGACTCAACTGAAGTCGGGATTTGTGGCGGTCGCTTGGTATTGTGTTGGTAGAAGGCTGCATATACTTCCGTCGTGATCAGTTCCTTTAGAAATATGTTGGCATAATAAGGACTGTATTACTTGAATCTTTTTTAGCTTTCCATCCTTCTTCAACGTTTCGATTAATACTTCTTTCAGATCAGACTCGTCACCATCAAAATCCCGAACCGACTCGGACATCCTGTAAGGCCTGAGGGTCCAAGCAAACGGGACCTTCGAGGTGATTGGCTAATGTTGACAGGCCCTAGTGGTAAAGTTCAAGAAGATCAGGTAAGGCAGGCAATGTTTGTATGCAGTCGTACAAATAACTCTGTATCGGTACTTAGAAGGATTTACAAAGTTAAACTTAGTACTGCTAGCTGAGAGATTTATAATGGAGACGTGTAAAACTACTTTACGAATGGATATAGAGGTGCGAGGTAAATTATTCTCGTGGGAAGGATGAGACTATATGGACAAATCAGAACGTTAGAGCGAGGCGTTATTACTGTGCGCCTATGAATGAAAGGTTACGGTAGACTAAGAGCGGTCTGAAAAGAAGGAAGATCTTAACATCGCATTATCCAGAAGGGGAGCCTGCTGAGGGTCAGTGGTGTGTGAAATGCGGTGCTCTAAAGACTGCGAGTCATTATAACCCCAATCCCCTCTCTAAGAGCTTGGTTGGGGGGAGCGTCGCGTCTTCTGCAGAGTTGGACGCTAGGACGGAAAATAATCGAAATTTCTGCCAGGGTATCTTGAAAGGAAAACCAAATGCGGAGGGAGAAACGCGGACGAATAAGTTTATTTGCCGGCAGCTTCCTATATGTCCCTAGGTTCTTTGCCAAATTCATGGTGAAAGCTGCTCTAGGAGGATGAGGCTGGTGAAAGTTTAACTGAGCCCTTGGTAAGTAAGGTACACTCTTATCTTTAAAGCCGCTATACCATTAGGCGATCTAATATCGATTTGCAGGTTATTTCAAAGAAACGTACACCCAAATAAATAAATATGTTTATTGATTTACCTCAATAAACTGAACGAACCCTTACGGGCACATTCATTGCAAATATAAATGAATTTACAAGCAAATTTTAGAACACTTAAGCAGATTTTACGCAATATTCGGTTCACGCTGGCAGAATAAACAATCGGATATTAAAAACGGTCGCTGAATCCGTAAAAATCTTAGCTTCTTTAGTCGACGGCTGTTCTGTTAAGATCTGTTTGAATGTGCCGTGACTACGATTTTTCTTGTAAAATATCTTTGGACCGCTTGAATTTTTGAACGGCTAGACTCGCTCATGAAACATATCAATGAGCAGCAATCTTCCTGAATCGGATTGTCAGTCAGTCGCGAAAGTCCTTATTTAATTTCCCTCGCTTTCTTTTTGCCAGCGAATCATGTGCTAGACCGAAACGAACCTATTACTTCTTATAAATAATGTTCCCTTGTCATCACGGCCAGTTGATGTTGCGGTTGATGTCCTCTACTCGTGTGACCCAACTATAAAATATCGGAGATCAAACACCTTTCATCCCATTGCAGAAATCCGCCTACTTTATTTTAACTGTTTACACCAATTGAGATTGGTGTAATTTTGCCCTCCGTGAACGTGTTCCTAAGTGTCTGCAAAACACGAAATTTTCCTTTTGTCATGATTTTATCCCATGGAGCGATTAATTGCGTCTCAGTTATCAAATAAACCGTCATCTTCCCCATAAATTTTTAACAAATTGTTGCGAGACTCACTGGTCTGAAGTTATTTGGCGAGGTTATTTCCCCACTTATACATAGGACTTATGTTGGCTTGCCTACAGTCTGTAGGCAGAGCCCCCGCCTCCATTGAATTTTGGGGCGAGGAGGTTAATTGTTCTGCAAGTTCATTCAGAACTTTTTCGGAGATGCCATCCGGACCAGGCGATTTAGTGGGTTGTAGCTGTCCCAGAGTTTTCCTCACTGCGTCCGTTGTGAAGGTCACCGTGTTAATTGTACTTCTAGGTGGGGCTATTTGCCAGTGTCCTTAGAATATATGTAAACGCACTTGGGGTCATCGGCATAAATAAAATTTTGTGAATGTGTCAGTTCATTCGAAATATTATCGATGCAACGAAGGAAAAGTAGCGGAGACAGGACCGTGCCTCGCTGTACGCCACTCATGATCGAGTAAGGTGCTGAGTAGCTATTGCCAATCTTTACATTCTGATATCGATTGGATATATAAATAAATAACTTTTGGAAGATCCATCTGCGTCCCAGCTTAGCGAGGAAAATACATTCTCACATGAATTTTAGACGCGGTAGGCAGAATCTGTACAAAATTCCATTCATAGTTTCTGAATTGGCTGTCAGTCAAGAAAAATGTTGAACGAGCAGTAAAAAAAACTCCACTCAAGAATTTAAAAACACGACTGGATGCACATTACAGGAGAAAAAACCGATGAAGACAACCGGATTCCGAGAACTTCCAATTTTGCCAAATGATGTCTATGGGGCACCTTGTCGAAAGATTTTCTTGGATTAAAGTAGATAGTTCTGTAGACCAGTTCGGCAGTGTAGCACACCAATTCAGGCTTTAGTGAGGTGCGGATACCGAGCCTGACCAAAGGTCGACAACCACTCCAACGAGTGAGGTTATCATAGGCCTGAAGCGACGTTTTGAGTTGAGGGTAAAAACGCCCAAATAGACCGTTGGATGAGGGATGATAAGCTGTCGTACGTGTGCGAGAGAACCCGAGAAGGTCTACAAGGGCCTCAAAAACTCTAGATTAAAATTTCTGGCCTCGGCCAGTGATAATAGTAGTGGGGATAGCACAATGGGAAATCAAGCGTTCAAAAAAGACACTACGAACAGTATCTGCAGCGATGTTTTGAGTCGGAGTTACGATAGGTTATCGTATAAACCGTTCAATAGTAGTGAGCAAATGGATGCAACCACGGGATGTTTGTAAAGAACCCATCAGATCTACGTGAACTCGTGCAAAACGTGCATCCAGTGCAAGAAAGCTTCAATTGGGACTTTGTAGTGACGTCCGATTTCGAAGTTCTGCCATACCAAACGTTGACGAGTCCATTGACGGATATCACTGTTCATGCTGAACCAGACAAACCGGTTATCGACTAGGCGCTGGGTAGCCCGTATGCCACGCTGAGCGAGCACGATAAAAATATCTCGTCGCATCTAGCTTGGAACTATAGGCCGAGAGAAACCGTGAGACCTATCGCACATGATTGTACTGGAGGTGGCGGACAGAGCGACGGCTCTATGTTGAGGGCTAGTATGCGCTAGATGTTCAGAAAAATTCGGCCGCGCTGCAGCTCGGCCATGTGCTCCATGTCGAGGGAAGAGTCAGTAATGGCATTCATTCCGGGCCGGGATAGACAGCCATCAACCTGATTAGATGGTCCTTTAAGAAATCGAATATCTGAGGTGTAGTGGGAGACAAAATCAAGGTGGCGGGCCTCGCGGGGCGAACACTTGTGATGGGGAGTGCGATGTGTGAGAATATTCGGTGAACTGAGAAGTCCGTTTGCAAAGCAGACTGCGAAAAAAATGCCTCCATGTAAAATAGCTAGTGAATTCATGACTGGGCGTGCACGACCTATGGAATTATCTCAGGCAAGGCATACTCAAACGTCCGAGATTCCATCTCAGATTGGGAAGGGTAGTGAAGAGACGTTGAGCATCCTTTGAATAGCAGACAATCATAGGCATAGAATGACTAAAAGTATACACACTTACCCGGCAGAACTCCAGCGGAAGTCAAAAGCCGGACAACAAGGATCCCAAATGGCCGTTTATGATAGGGCTAATAATTTTTTTAGATAGGGGTTGCCTGATATATAGAGCGGTCAAAAAAATGTAGGCGGCCATACTCAGTGAAGCACCCGAGGCAACGAACAGAAGTGTAATGGCAAATGATGGGTGACTTTCCCACGACCGAAATCTATATAAAGTATAACAAGATGCCAGAAAAAACGCACGAGCACTCTTCATAAGACACGCAATCCTACTACCGTTGGCCCTCTAGTTTTAGTACGCCTTTCAATGGTCTAATCGACAATACTATCCAGACACACTATCGACCGACCAGAACCCCCAACAGGACCTTCGACGCAGATTGTCAAGATTGAGGCTAACGAGTGAGCGCCAGAAAAGGATTCGTTTAATGGCCGTAGCTGGACACAATTGCTGGGTGATGGTAGGAATTTGAATAGTCATAGTCTGTCGCAACTCAAAGAGGTAGGCAGGATGGTTTGCTCTTCCGCCTTTTCATCATCATCATCATCATCATCATCATCATCATCATCATCATCATCATCATCATCCTCCTCCTTCTCCTCCTCGGCTAAAAGTCAGGTGTTTAGTCGAAAAGTGTAAGAACAATTTTAGTGTGCAGACCCATCCTGTAACTACCATCAAGTTAGAGCGGTTGACATTCAGCGCAGGCGTCCAAAATTTCTGCCTAGAATAGCCGAAAGAATGAATGAAACATACACTCTAACCAGACTTCATCAACTATATTTAATTTTAATAGACTAAAAATCCGGCGGTTAGGGCAAACGTGCTGCAAAGGACCACTGGCACACCATGTATCTGTGATCGATATCAACTGCATCGTTAACTCATTCAGATGAAAATAACTGTGATAAGGAAAGCTTTGTCCGTTAATTCCTTTGTAAGTTCCACCTTCGGCTCACGTGTTCGTGTTGAATTTTCATTGCTTTATCTAGGGCTTAATAACACGCTGTAAACTTTTTTTAAGCCAGTTTGCAGAATGTCACTTGATTCTCCCAATAATTTACAATGCTGGCCTAACAAAGTCTTAGGACAAAAAATAATTGTTTAATCTTTTTATGCATATAC